>JAQIWP010000648.1:0-21921 GCA_034695525.1 Euzetes globulus | reverse complement strand
CAGGACATTGAGAGGTTCAGATTGAATTTCAGCCAACTTTAGAGAAGTCATAAATTAATTGTTTAAAGTCCAGAAATTTGAAAACTATTTATTTATACAAAACTACTAACAGATACAGAAATTCCACAGAAATTCCACAGAAATTCCATAGACACGATTCTCATACAATTATTTACCAGAAAATTTCAAAACAGTTTCAACAGAAAGTGTTTATTTCAAAAATTCTTAGATTGTTATAGACTTCCCCTAATATTGGATCGAATCCGTCTCTCACTGTCCTTTCTCTATGACTGTTGGCTAAGGTCTGTTTATTCAGACCTCTGTGCTTTTGAAGGAATGCTGTGTTAGCTTCAGAAATAAATTTGTTCACAAATACTAATGACTAATATTTGTATTAATATTAGTTAATATCTCTGTTAGCGATTAAATAACAAATTGTGCAAACTTATAAAATTGTGGGTTTTTTCTTTTAATTTAAAAATCATGTCTCCACACAACTTCTCAACTCTAATTCACTTATTTTTAACATTTTTAAAAACTTTCTTTACAAATATTGTTTTTTATTTCTATATTATTATTTTATTAAACCGTTTTTTATTATTTTAATAGATCCTGCACATTTTTTCCTTTTAATTCTTTATCTTTTTTTATTTCAAGTGACTACACTTCAGAAATTTAGATAGAAAATGATATTTGAATATTTTTTTTTGGAAATAGTTTGCATATTCTTATATACTTATATATATATGTATGAAATCAAATTAAGTCAAGAAAATTATAGCTTTTAATGAAATTCTATAAAAAAGGATTGAATGCAATGAAGAGATTGGGAATTGAGGACTAAAATGATTGATAGTTTTAACCAAGCTTTTAATGGAAAAATGACCACAGGCAAACAATGTTCATGTGTATGAGCAAGATAACTGAATTCCTTAACGTTTATAGAATTTTTATTAAATTATTTTGACTCAATTCTGCTACGAATAAACACTAAAAAGAATTGTTTATTTCAAATTTAGTTGATTGTCCAAGTGGGAAATATAATTGAGTGAATTCCAAGGGTAAATGGAAACTGAATCTATTAAATTTTCGAGTTTTAACATAAACAAGATTTTCTATGACAATAATTTTCTGATTTTCGGAGTATATAATTTTACTTTGAATTTACCCAGCACTATTTCACTGTTATTCAACATTTTAAGTCCAGGCAAGTTTACATTCAAAAGAAGGCTACAAATCGACATTGATATTTATTTGTATCTAATATAATAATAGGAATCTAATATTTATCTTAGCTATCCTGGTATTAAATGTCTTAGCTTGAGTTAGAGGTAAAAATAGAGCAGTAACGTGAGAAGGGTGAAGGAGGGCAAGAGTTATAAGTGAAATGTTATACTTAAAAACTTGACTAAACTTATCGTCGTTTAATAGTATTTTTTGAGAGCTTGTTTTCTTGCAAATTCATTTACGCTAAAGTAATGGACATTATTGGTTGAAAACGACCCATTCATTGCACTCTTATTTTCCGATGCAGTCTAACATCACTTCCAAAAAATGCAATGAATTTTTACAAAAGGTTTGGGTAAATGAAACGAATGTGATTTGAATTAATACTGGTCAATTTATAATAAATATTGAGGTATGTTCTAACTTGTAATTAGAAATTTATTATTGTAGTGGTATTAAACATCGATTTAGGGTCAATTATTTTGCAACTTCAGTTTTTGAATAACCCTTTACAAAATGCTGTCACCTATTCAGAAATTAGTGATCAATTGATTTGGTGCATAATAAATGAATAATCTAAATTTACTTAGCATGCTTAATTAATTATTTATAATTATCTTTAAGATTTATTGAAAAAGAATTTATACCAAGCGTTTTAAATTATAGCCTATAACCTATAAATTTAGCTGTAGTTATAATTAGTCTATTATGCTATTATTGAATTAAAACAATTGAATTATTCCTTCATAAAAGTTATGTTTGAAATTTATTTATTTTAATATGTTAATCAATTGCAAGACCTAAATTGACATAGATGACGAGAATACTTTGTTATCTCATTTTAAACTTGGCCATTTCCCTTACAATACGTTGTCAGAAGAAGTGAGCTATTCAAATAAATAATGATAATACTTTCTTGTTAATGAGATCATTTAATTTTAATCAAGCAATATTTCAAAAAGCTCAAGGATTTTAAAATTATATGAAGATCGTCAATATGACAAGGATATTCGTCCAAATGAGTCTAGTAAGTTTAACATTAAATGAGAGTTGAAAAGCTGTATTTATTTTTTGACACTGATATGAACTTTAGGCGATAGAGTGCTTGTTAATATTTCTATTGTTATCAAGGACATAATCAGTGTCTCAGAAACAAATATGGTAAGCGTTATGGTCACTTCCTGGGTCACTTGAACAACAAACTTTCAATTTATATGAAAAGGACTTTAATGTTGAGATGTATTTGGGTCAGACCTGGGTCGATGACAGGCTCGAATTCCATGAGATTAGTAATGATACAATATCGGTTGGCCAGAGCTTCGGGAAAAAAATATGGCTGCCCGACACATTCATTGTGAATAGCAAGAAGACAACATTTACTACCGGTACTAATATGGAGATAAACTCATTGGTGGAAATTTCAGAAAATGGCCTGGTCTTTTATGAAATTCGGTATGTGAATCCAAAAGTTTTAAAGATGAAAAAGTATTATCTTGTATAATGTCATCTTATTAAGGTTAACTGCTGTGGTCGTGTGTAACATGGATTTGAAATATTTTCCAATGGATACACAAATTTGTAGCATTGAATTTGAAAGCTATGGCTACAAAGACGTTCACTGCGATTGGAAAGATGAATATTGGGTGAACAACCCTAAATTGAAGTTATCCTTGCTTAACTTCGAAGTAGTAGCAGTTTTTCAAGGAAAACGGAGTTTGGTTACATTATAATGATTGACAGCTCATTAATTAAATTGATTTTATTTTGTAAGACAAGGATTGGAACTTTGGTGAGACTTTGGTGTATGGAATCGTCTTCAGACGTTCAATGGGTTACTACATAAACCAGATCTACATTCCGGCCGCAATGATTGTTGTGATATCGTGGATACCGTTCTGGTTGGACAGGGATGACAATCACGCCCGGGTGGCACTGGGAGTGACGACAGTGCTGACGATGACAACTCTGGTGACGAACACAAACGCAGCGATGCCTAAGATATCATACATGAAGTCATTAGACGTCTATTTCTCATTAATACCACAAATAAATATTCTACCCAAAATCAGCATTGATGTTTTGGAAGATGCTGAGTTTATCTTGTTGATAGGAAAAATAGTATCCGTAATTATCTTCATAATTCTACTAATTGCCTTTATAACGAAAAAGAAGTTTAGAACAATAAAAAATACTATACATTATGGAAGCTATATCTCAACGAAAATAGAAGAGCAAGACAGAAAATTTTCTATCGAAATCAACATTCATAATATGACATACTTCTTTACCTATGCTATAATCGAGGATATATATATATTAAAACATTTATAAGAAAAATGCAACTTAGAATTGTTTTTGATATCAAATGTAAAAATCGATTAATAACCTGGCATGTTATTGAAGAAAGTAATCAAAAGTATCTTACTTTATCCGATGCTTTACACTTAATAGCACTAGATAAAAATGGTAACCGTATCAGAAACAGAAATGAAACAATTAAAATACCATTAGAGAGAATTAAATGGACATCTTTTCCAACACCAGAAGCTTTACGAATGACCAATAATTATGAATGCATTTGTCGAAATTCTTCGTGAACCTATTCCTACAAAACCACCACGAAACCGTCCGATGGAAACATTAGAAGAGGATGAGGAAGGTTACATAGTACCCGATGCCTTCACTGCATTTCTTTAAAAAATAATTAAAATAACCCCAGACCGCTTATTTGAATGGATTGTTATGCCATTCGGTTTAAGCAATTCGCCTGCAACATTTCAGGTTTATGCAGAAAATCCTTAGTGAAATACTTTATAAGTTAGTTGTGGTTTATTAAGATGACTTCTTGGTCTTTTCCGAATCATTTGAAGATCATTTGGAACACTTAGATCAAGTATTCGCTCGGATTCGAACCATAAACTTAAAACTTGGAATAGAAAAATTCCGGTTTCTTTGTTCAGAAGTCAAGTATTTAGGACATATGATTTCGGAAAATGGGATTAAACCCGATCCCGATAAGATACTATCGGTTGAACAATTTCCAACTACAAAGAAAGTAAAAGATGTACAAAGCTTTTTAGGCTTAACAAATTATTACCGAGTATTCGTTGAAAATTATGCATATATTGCTGAACCCCTTACAAAACTATTAAGAAAAAGCCTTAAATTCCAATGGAGCAAAGAATGTCAAGAAGCTTTTAATAATTTAAAAGCAGATTAATTTCGGCACCGATATTAGCGCAATTCAAAGAAAATGAAATGTGTGAACTATTTACCGACGCTTGCAGTTATGGCATGTCTCCTATTTTAGGCCAAATTCAAAATGGAAAGCGCGTCGTAATAAGTTACAACAGTAAAATATTCAATCCAACCCAGCTAAACTATTAAATATCCTAAAAAGAATGCTTGGCGTTGGTCTACGCTGTCAAAATATATCGACATTACATTTTTGGACCCCATTTCATAGTATAACCGTGTAGACCACAACCCTCTTACATTTTTGATGAAAATTAAAATCACAAATAGACGCCTAGTAAGATGGAGTCTATTATTATCGGTATACGACTTCGAAGTCCAATACAAACAAGGAAGAAAACATCAAAATGCTGACACCTTATCAAGATATCCTTTTTAAAACCCAGATGATAAAGGCGAAAAATAACATGCCTCTCGATAGAAAACATCAACATATTGGAAGCTCAAAGTAATGACGATTGGTGCAAAAACCTATGTAAAAAGATCGAGAACAAATCAAAGGACGGAAACAAATACATAATGGTAGACGAAATTGTCTACAGAAAATCATACGACTCAACATATAACAGGGATTTTCTAACCTATCTACCTAAAAAATTAAAAAGACAAGTCCTTAGAGACCTTTACGATAGTGAAATTGGAGGAGCACACTTAGGATTTCTGAAAACTTATCTTAAAGTTAAAAGCCGATTTTTCTGGGCAAATAGTGAAAAATCTATAAGAAAATATGTTAAAAATTGTGAAAAATGTCAAATATTAAAAGAAGAATCTCTTCAAGAAAAGGTTTAATGCATATAATGGAAATAATTGAACCCTTTGAATGTGTTGGGTTGGATATTTTTGGACCAATAATCGTTTCTAGTAAAGGTAACTAATACATAATAATCATGGTTAATTTATTTACGAAATGGTTAGAGACTAAATCAATTAAAAATCTACAGTCTGAAACAATAGCAAAATGGTTATTCAACGAAATTATACCCAGACATGGAGCAATTAAAAGGGTATTAACAGATAACCCCAGCTATTTTACATCAGATTTTGTGAATTTACTTTTAAACTAACAACATCAAGGCATGTGACAAGCACAGCATGCCCACCACAAACTAATGGAAATGCAGAAAGGTGCTGTGCCGTAATCAAAAACATGCTTAAATTCTATGTAAAGGATAATTTGAAGGATTGGGATCAGTACCTTCAGATGGTAACATTTAGTTACAATATAAGCGTTCATAAAACAACACGATTTTCTCCGTTTTATCTACTTTATAATCGAGAACCTGAACTCCCGTTAAATGTGGCAATGGATTTGCCAAGCAATTTTAAATTCGGCCGAAAATATAAACAATCGGTTGAAGATTGCAGAGAATTAGTAACATTTAGAATTTCTGAATCACAGAAAGATAATAAAAATTTATATGATAAAAACATCGCGATGTTGAATTCAATGTTGGTGATTTAATATCACTTAAACTACCTTACACCCAAACAGGTCTAACAAAAAGTGTCTACCACAAAAACGAAGGCCCTTTAAAGTCATCGAAAAAAATTCCTAAATAAATTTCACCATTGAAGAAGTCGATAATCCTGAATATAAGGAAAGTGCAGACTTCAGGAGACTTAACAAATGGAACAACGAGTATATTCCGGAATTAGTTGAATTAAGTCGAGATTGGGACGAAACTGAAGACCTACCAGAAGGTAAAAGTAATAATGTTGCATATAGGAAAGGCTATTATATGGAAGAGTATCCGACAGGTTTAGAGGCGAGAGCTAAAAGATTTAATTCTCGAAAGGAACTAAAGCAAAAAACGAAAAAGTAAAATTTGATACAAAAAATAATTTAATATAATCTGAATCAATAATTAACACAAAATATGTTAATAACCAATAATAACAAATAAATATATACTCTCTTAGCTTTGAGGACAAAGCTCTTTAAAGATGGAAGGTAGTGTCAGTAAGGGGTACATCCGAACAAATGGCACTTGTTTTAGTGAACGCATATAGTTTTCGGTGATTATCTTCATTTTTTGACCTATTAACGTTTTGTTCCTTTAATGCTATACTGTTAAGCACAAACCCCTCTACCGATTTACTAAGAAAAAAAAGTACTATTTTTAATTTTAAGAATATGTTGGTTTAAACTTTTGTCAGGATCGGTTTACTAAGTTGCCCTCATTAGAAACGGGTTACTTACAATATTCTTTTTGAGTTAGGACCTTTTAACGGGAAATAAGGTTTTTATTTATTTGCAATTAAATTTCTGTACTATTTATAATAATCAAAATAAAATTGGTACTTTTATTATATAACAGAAGATTGGTACCATTTCTGATAACAAAGAGTAAAATTAAAAGAGCTTTTTAAAATTTAAACTTGCTACGTCAAACTACTGGAAAATATTTGTATTCCTAAAGCATTGACAGAGTGGAAATTTCCACTCTATCAAGCAAAAGTGTGGAGAAGGTTGTAACACATTAAGGTGTGGTGGCTGGAAATTTCCACATAACCTATGTATAAGGTGGAATTCTGGATAAGTGCTAATACAGAAATTGTGAAAATTTCCACTGAACGCTGTACTAATGAAGGAATTTGGAGAGCCTTAAGCATTGGTTTGTGGAAAGTTCCAGTTAAGCCTCGATTGGTATATAAAGTCGAGCACTCAGACTGTCAAAATTCATTCCATTCTGTTCTATTCTTTATTCAGTTTACTGACTGAAGAGATGTATTGTTCTATAACCTTTTAGAAAATAAACAGTTTTGTTGACCGAATTATTTATTTTGATTCATTACTGACCGTGGCACTCTACTTTCCGAACACTTGTTATTGAACGAGGCTATTGAACGAACGCTACCAGAAACGAAGTCGAAGTTGGCTTAACCAAACGAATATCGGGAAAAGGCGAAATCAAGAACCATCCAAAAGGAGACCGTTTTGAAAGGGTCGTAAGGAAAGAGCAGACCGGACCGAATACAGTTTAGAGGAAACGATTAGAAGAGGAACCGACCAAAATAAGTAAGCATACTCCTGTTCACGGGACGTTCATATGTGAACGGGTGGTTCGAATAAGTTGAGGGTTAAGTTAGGCCAAAAAAGAGGTGAGCCGGTAGACAAACCCGACTCACCATATGTCCTAGGGGTTAGTGGGTTTAGATGGGAAGAGTGCAATTCTATGACTAATTAGGCAGCTAGTAGAAAAGACAGTGATAGATGATAGTAGTTTAGAGTAAGGTATGGTGAAACCCATACTTCTCCGACACTATTGTTAAATCGATTCGGAGTCAAACAGAATCTCTCTTTCGATGTTAGAAAAGCAGAGCATAACAAGAGTCGAAAGAAGTCAAAAATCGAGAGAATAGTAAATTTTCGGATCAGAAGCGAACTATTTCTTTGTCTGAGGGAAGAAAAGCTATCTTTAAATAAAATAAAACTCAATTTCATTCGGATTTTCACGTCTGGAAACACAACAGAATATTAACTTAAAAAGAATTCATTTCAATATTTGCCTCAAAGACTCGATTTTCAATCAATAGTTTTAAATCTAGTTTTCAACAAAAAATAAACAAAATTCCTGTTTTTCCTGAAAATGAAATACAATTTTAAATAAAAATGAAAAACAAAATTACTTGAAAGAGGAAACACAAACAGAACTCAATAGAAATAATCAGATTACACAAAATGAGACAAAAAACGCCAAAATTCTCCATTAATTAAAAGATAAAACATTTTTGAAAAGAGCATGAAATGAGTGTTCATCTCATTAGCAAAGAGTTAGATTTGATTGCATTTACAGAATTTGAGTCTATTTGAAAATTAAGTGAAAAAATTTCTCACATTTTTTTAATGGTCTGTAAGAGCCTTCGAAATAATTAGCAAAAGAAACAAAATAATGGCTCTAAAAAACAAGGCATAAACTGAACTGAACGCACGAATCGACATATAATCCAAAACTATTCTCAAAGAAAAAACCTCTTTTGTGTCACGTATTCGACGCTTAATTTCAATATAAAAAATAAGTTTTTATTTGAAATACTTTTCAGCCATTCATACATACGTTAAAAATATTTTGCTTCTAAGCCTCGAAAGATAAACAAAAAATATATAATTTAAAGCAAATTATAACTCAAGTCTTGAGCAAAAAACATTTCAAATGATTTTGATTTGAATTTTGACTTAAAAATAAGTTGAATAAATAAATTGGATTTTTCGAAATTTAAATTCATATAAACATTAACTTTTAATGACTACGAATTTGATATTCAAAATCAATATCTAAGAACAGATTAAATAATTCAATAATTGAAAAGGAATTTTAATGCAAAATAAGAGGGAGGGGAGAGAGAGAGAGAATTTTGAAGTATCAATCATTTTAAGCGAGTAAAATCTACTGAAATAACAGCTTAATTGAGTGTTCCAGTGCTGAAAGAACAGGCAAAAGAGCAGTCGTCGGAATTATCGGCAAAGAAATTCAATTCTGTGTTAAAACACAGAATAGTATTGTTTTGAATAATAGATTAGTTGTACGGAAAACAAGTCGATCGAAGACATGGAGAAAATCGATACAAAGTTTGGATTTGGAAGACAAAGAACGAGAGATAATGGAGACGGAGAAGAGTAGGCTTAATATTCAGGATAATTCTGTCATTACCTGAAAGAGCATTAATTAAACAAAAACTGAATGATAGGGTTTTACAACACATTTGAAGATCAATTGAATTACAAATTTTGTCAATAAATCAAAATATTATATTTTAATAATAAATATATTTTCCGATTCTATAACGAAATATATATAAATGTAGTTTATGCAATTTTTTAAAGTTATCAATCAATTAGAAAATTATAACCAAGAACATAACAGATGGATAAAAGTATTCATCTATCAAAAACAGATTTCAATTACTTATCCGAAAAACAAAACCATTATTTCAAACAGAAAATGAATTTTTCTATTTTCCAAATAAAAGTCATTTGATATGAAAAATATTGAATTACAGATAAAATTGATTCAAAAAAGGCCCAAAAAAGACTCGGTGCAAATATTGTATAACACATTTTCCAGATAAAACAAGAATAAACACATAACTAGTAATCAAATTTGCAAAGAACCCACGAAAGCCATAGAAGAAAAAACTTTCAAAATTCATTATTGAATTTTCAGAGACTAATAATAAAATACAGAAATAAGGAAAATATTGAAATAACTTTCCAGAACCCAATGTATTTGAAAAAATGATTTAATCAGTGAATGAGAAGAAAATTTTCAATTTCACAGTGAAAATATAGATCAGAAGGAAAGATATCTAAATTGAAGCTACTTTTAGATGAATCCAATTAATAAGTAGATTATTTGCGATCAAAGTTTTCAAAACTCGATCCCAAAACAAATGATTTAATTATTCTAATCATTAAACTTTCATTTATATCAAACCAATCTCTGAATATCGTCCAAACCTATTGCAAAAACAGAACATTCAAACATTTAATTGGCATAAATTGTATCCAGCTTAACTATTCATTGATTTCTGAATGTGCATTTCATTCAACATTCTTTTTTTACTAAAGATTAAATGAAGCTATAAATATCAAGCTTATATTTTAGGTCAATTTGGCCAAATATGGGCAAGAAATACAATTCCCAAAAGTTTCAGAAATTAGCCAGAATTACATTAATAGAAATGTCTTTGAGACCCACCCCTTGCCAAAGGCAGTACTAACTGTGCGTTTCCTAAACAGAACTCAGAATATTCTCATCGTTTGTGCAAAACTACTGAAACAGAGAATTAAGTCTAAAAATAAAACATTAAACTCAGTCTGCAATCAATACAATGTGTGATATCTGGTGTCTGAAGATTGGGTTTCAGAAGACTCCGAGTCTTTTCAGATAACAACGACTGAAATACGCGATAAGAAGCATAAAAGCCTTATTAAAAAAATAGATCCATTTTTTGCTTCATTTTTTTCTATAATTAGATATTAAAATATCTGAATATAATCTCATTTAATGTCTAATTATATTCAATAATTGAGGGAAAATATCTTTTCATAAAAAAAAAATTCTAATCATTATATCAAAACATAAAAGAGCATAAAAATGATGATTAAAATAATTCAATTCATCCGAATATCATTTTTAAAGTGAAATTCAGTATTAAATTTCATGCGATATATGAATAACAATAATATCTCAAAAATATAATTATTTGAATAATTATTATATCAAAAGACATATCATTTGTCTTTCATTTGCTTTAGAACTTAATCCATATTAAAACTTCAAAAAATCAATTTTCTTGGCATTAATACGACAATTTTCAGCACAGAATAATGAGTTGAGAGCTGAACAAATTCTGACCCATATTTAGGCTCACAATTCAATTGGTTTGAATAGAAAATAATTTATAAGTTATTGAGTTTCACAGAAAATCCGATAAAAAATTCAGTCTTGAATTTCGAGTTATACTCATATCGATTGCAATAAATCAAAATATATTTAATTAAATATGGAGAGGGAGAGAGAGGGAGGGAGAGGGAGGGAGGGGGAGAGAGAGAGAGACTCTTGTCTTATATCACAATTTATCAAAAGCCAAGAAAATTTGTTAGTTGATTAGAATAAAGATAAAAAAGAGACGGGGGCTCTTGAAACTTAGCTATGAATTGCAACTTGGATAACGATTTTAGCGTTTTTTCTAGCTCAAAATAGGGGACATTAAAGAATTCTCGGATTTTCTTCTCATTTAAAATGCAATTTTCACTAAAATAAAAAAAATCTATTGATTTTTGTTTCTTTCAGACCTCAAAGATATAGACTTTAAAACTGTTTTTTAAATAATTAATAATAATAAATAATTAATCTATGATTTCATATTATAAGAAATAAAATATAAAAACTAATAAGAACCAAAACTTGTAAGAACCAGTCCGGAACTGACTTAAGGCCTCAACAAAATTAGGGATAAATTACAAAAAAACAAAAGGTATGAAAATTTGAAAATCAAATCTTAATTCAAATGAAATTTCATTACAGAAATCACTAATTTAATCATTTTTTCAACAAAATTCATTATAATTATTAAAAACAAATATAAAACTGAGGGGAGAGAGAGAGAGACCTGTCTTCAGAAGAATCTTAATTATAATTAATGGTCTATTTTTATCATTTTTCTCAATCAATTTTCAATTGAAAATTCCTATTTTTCGTCAGAAAAAAGCATCCACGAAAAATAATTAACGAGCAAAAAAAAAGTAAATTTAATTTTCTTCTGCTTAGCAAACAATTTATGAAATAATTTTTCACTAAAACTGTTGGAAACACAAAACAATTTTGAGCCAAAAATACATTAAAATTGTTAAAAGCATTTAAGGCTTACGTCAAAACAAATCTGATCCGACAACAAATTGATAGCTAGTTTCAAATTAAATGTGCTTGAAATTGAACAATCAAATATTAAAATTACGAGTCTTGTCAAGGTAAACATATTTGCGATAACACAACAATTTTAATAAATAATTGAATAACATTTGAATGACTAATACCTGAGAAAAGCACTGAAATCCTTAAACAACCGATGAATACGATAATAATCAAACAATTTCAGTAAAATATTAACATGGTCCTTCACCAATTATTGCCAACTGAAAGGTGGGAAATAATATTGAACACAAAAATCAAACAGAAATTGATTTCAAACAGAAATATCAGCAAAAATCAAGAAAAAATTGATAAACACTTGTGTTTATATAAACCACACAAACAGTGAAAATGAGTTTTCATTGCATTTTCAGTGCTCTTCACAAACAAATCACGTGACTATTCGTCGGTCGCTATTATTATCGGAGGAGTCCTCTCTCACTCTCACTCTCACTCTCTCTCCCTTCTCAACAGACTAGAGATGTGTTTATGTTATGTGAACCCAACAGAGGGTTTCCACTGTTTTCTTGTGTGCCATTATGTCAGTCCCATTCACCACCGATATGTTATTACAGGTATTGCAGAACAGCATTAGACGATAGACAGACCGCACATATAAGAGAACTACTCTCTCAACCGATGCACACAATGCTGACTGATATATGCGATAATAACTGAGTGAATAACAGACATAACAACCACTCGTTCGACAACTTATGTCCCCTTAATGTTAATATTCTTCTATTGGTTAAACCGAAGATTTCAACTTTTGATAGATTCATAAACAGAAAGCTATGAACGTTAGTTAACAACTTGTTTTTATCTTGCAACACTACATCATTCAATTTTCACCAATCTCCTTCAGTTTTAACCTAATCAGTTAATTAAAATTCAAAACAAATAGCAACTTCAAACTTATAATTTGACCATTGATCAATTGAAACATTAAATTGAGTGCTATTTTGACCTTTTCACCATGCTGAATTATTAATATGCAATTGAAATTCTAACCCAGATAGTTTTAGCCATTAAGCCTGCAAATAGACTACGAATTTCATTACTGAATGATAGATGAATTCAAATTTATTGAGGGCTGTGCTGAAAATCAGCTTCATTTACATTTTAGACGTTATTCTGTTCATAAAACTCTGGTCTCAACAGAAAATTATTTAATTAATTATTTATTCAAAAGTGAGTCTCAGTTTCTCAGTTATCACATGATCTGCCAGACCTGTGTGTGTGTATGTGTGTGTGTTTTGCACAGTATATGTGGCCATTAGTTATGAGAAATAAGAATTTTTAGCCATCAATCGTTAATCGGCTCCGGCAGAGACCGACTGAGCACACATACAACCCACACATTCACACAATCAATAAATTCATTTTAAACACTAAAGCGAAGGCAAAGAGTGAAGAGAGAGTGAAAACAGAGGCGAAGAATATTATGTTGAAATGTCTGAACACTTTCTTACCAAACAATGTTAGGCTTTTGGATAACAAAATTTTATTAGACTTAACGGCACACAAATTAAATGAAAATAATATCTCGAATTTGTGCCAAAACACAGTCGACCACTGAGAGTAGGACTGGGGAACGGGTGCCAGAAGACAAACACACACAGAGCGGAAGAGCGGTGCAATAGTCATTGAAAAATAAACTTTTTTTGATTCAAATTAATGACTCTTTTGGGTTAGAGTTGAAGTGCTCTTTGGAATCGATTTTTCTAATAAGAAATTTCTCCCTGAATAAACATCAGCAAAATGAGCAAAAAAGTCGCTTTTTCTTACAAAAATTCTTCAGCCATACTGTAACGCACATCCATTAATAATTAAAAGTACACAGAGCTAATAGTAAGAATGTTTTCCCATTTCAAACCAGATTTCTGATGAATCAGCTAAAAAGTACTTTTAATTGTTGATGGATCATTCAAACGGTATCACATAAATATTAATATTTCCTCATAAACTGCCAAGGTATGCTTTTGCCAATTTGTTTGCAAGGCTACTTTTGAAGCTACATGAGCAAACTTTGGGTTATTAATAGGCTATTATGTTTATGAAGCTATTAATAATAAGCACTGATTATTCATTGACCAGGCTTGATTAATTCAAAATTGAACATTTAATATGTACATGAGAGCATTGTAAAATGAGGAATTGCAAGTCTGAACAGGTTCTTGGTTACTCCTCGCCTAATGGTTCTATAATTAGCTATTTGTGCGCCAATTAAGAGTAGGAAAAAGTTTATTCATTTCATACCACTATTAGTTCCGCCACTTTTCAAAAGAGTCAAATTAGGCAACTGTTGTGTCATTCGTATTGGCTGTGACTGTTGTGGCGCATGTTGTTGCTGTTGATGCTGACTTTGAGGTGGGGGCTGATGACCAGCGGGTCTAATCAGAGTCATCACTCTTCTCTGTGGTTGGTGATGACCACCAGTCCTCAAGTCTTCCGCATCGCTGTAATAACCACTTCGATGTACGTCATGTTGTTGTTGTTGGTGATGGTGTTGTTGTTGTTGTTGAAGGCGCTGCTGTTGTTGAAGATTCTGTTGCTGTTGTTGTTGCTGTTGGATCTGTTGTTGCAATTGCTGGATCTGCTGAAGATTTCTGGGCGCCGAATGTGGTCCTGTTTTTGACCATCGAATCGATTTAGAATTGTTTTCAACTTTTATTGAATGAATAAAATGGGAATAAAGGGAAGAATGAAAAAAAAACAGATAATAATTAGGAAAAGAAAAAATGATTTTCTATTTTATGTGAACTTAATTTGTTTTTAATGGCTTTTGATTAGAAATACATGAATTCGCCGATCAATCAAATCTTAAGAGAGAGAGAGAGAGAGAGAGAGAGAGAGAGAGAGAAAGAGGAATGTCTTTCCCCTTATATCACAATAGTTGGTGTTTAGGGCTAACGAACAGTGCGTTTAGCAAAACAGTCTTAATTAGACAGAACTGGCGAATGTCTGACCCATATCTGGAGAGGTGTCTAAACAGTGGTTCGTCTAAAAACCAAAGTCTTTTGTAAATTCAACGAAAACTTCCTTTGAATCTTTGAAAAGAATGTGAAAAATCTGTCTTTAATTTTATGATGAATTATAATAACAACTCTTAAAACATATAATAATTACTATACGAAAGAAAATTAATTAAAAAAATATTGCCATTGTGAACATATTAAGACTTCATAGAACAGTCATGAGAAAAAATATTTCTATTGTCTATTGAAAGGGGGTTTTAAGCGGAAAATGGGTTCAAAATTTTAATTCAGTAAAAAAAATTCAGCGAAAACTTTTTAATATATATTCACAAAAAAAATTGCTAAAAAACAATTGTCTGGAAATCAATAGAGAAGTCGTGTTCAGAATTTTAATGGATTTTTTCCGTTTTTAATGTAATTTCTAAAACATTTTTGTCTCACTTTTCAAAAGTAAGAGTAAAATCATTTTCAAAATGTTTTCAATAAAATTGTTTCGAAAATAATAGCATTTTTCACGACTTTAAGCGATTATAAAGTATTACTGTTTATAACCTGACATAAAACTGATCCGATATTATCTATTTATGGTCTAAGATAGTGGACAGACATTAGGTTCGGATGGCGAACATGTGCTAATGACATATTGGCAGTCATTATATCTGGCAAAGGACGGCATATCGTCATCCAAGCGTTCATTAAATAAATCTATTGTTTTTTGCTCCTCTTTTGCTCCACTTCTTTGTCTGATCCAAACAAATGAAATCAAATCAGACAATAATTTAAAGCCTAATCAGTGCTGAGCTCTGTCCTCAATAAGGCACCGGATTGGAGCGCTCGGAATATCAATTATTCCAATCAATCGATAAAATCGGCTGCTTCCCTATTCTGTGCCCTACAAACTTAACTTCATATTCTTCTTGACGAATAAATCTGATAACAAACTGGAAGTCCATTTGTTATCATCGTTTATACCCCAAAAAAGATAAACAAAACTAATATTAACTGAAATATCGGTTTTCATAAACATTAGAGCAAACAAAATAAGCTCACATTCAATAAAAATAATCAAATTCTGTCTCACATTCTCTTCGAAAGTCTATTAAAGCGAAAATTCACATTAAGTGAAAAATACTGAAACCAATTAATGGCGAACCGAATAAAAAGGGGAAAAAATAAATACTTTTTTATTCTGATCACACTATTGAGAGAAAAGGAATAAATTGGATGAATTGAACAAGAATAATAAAGTTGAGATACAAGCAAATTGATGTTTCGAGAGCCTATAGATTGCTAGATATCAATAAAAATAGACAGAAACTCATCTATTTGTTGTTTCTTGTATTCTGTATCTGAGAATAATGTTATGGACAGTCAGGAACAGACAGTTTATGGAAATTACTTATTCTGTGCTAGTTAATTAACAAAATAAATCAGCTAATTTGCTGTTATTTGTTGAATATTGAAGTCTGTTTGTTATTTATTCTGAAGGAACCCTTCCCAACAGTGACCCCTTTCCATTTGACTGACAGGCGAACAATCGATTAAATATTGGACTCAGTGTTGAGGTTAAGGGAAGTGAATAATTGAATTATTTTTGGATAAAGTGCTGAAGTGTGTGCACACAGAATAAGTACCTGGAGGCTGATCAATAGGAATGGGATTGGAGATCGTCAATTGGCCGCCCAGTCGTCTAATCTCTGCGGCATCTATCGATCGGGAACCGGGTAGTTGTGACAGTTTTTGTTTGTTCGGTCCAACACTCGCCTGTGACGACTGCGACGATGACGAGGGCTCCACTTTAGACGACTTGTTTTTCTTGTCTTTGCTATCGTCGTGCTGTTTATTCTTGTTGGGCAGACTTGTGCTCCGGTGCACTTGCGTTAGCCTTTTGATACTGAACGGCATTATTCGCTAATCTGTTTGTTAAAATTAAAGCACAGAATAAACAATTTTAACATTAGATCAATGACTTTGAAGAATATTCCTCTAAATATATTCCTTATGTTTAATGCATTTCAAAAGACTAAACACAAAGGATTCATAAATGCATAAAAATTATATGCTTAAACTCCTGATCAGAATCAGATAACAGGCATAACCAAGCATTTGAACAGGTTAACCTTTTGAAGGGTAAAAAATGATCAAGAAAATACATTTTAAAAAATTATATTTAGATTTTGCGTGATTCAAGTTTGATACCATGACTAATCAATTCCTTAGAAATAGGTCGGGTCAAAGCATAATACTGAATCCCAGACAGACCTTGCACATTCCAAAAGAGATATCGATTCTCCAGTTATTTACGGCAATATGTATGACAACCGAAAGCTTATAAATACAGTCAAACTGTTATTATTTTTGTTCTGAGCACTCAATTTCATAAATCAAATCGACAGTAATTTTATTAATCCAGGAATTTCATTATTTGATCGCAAATAATGTTTTCATTGTTTATTTGACAGAACTTATTATTCAATGAAATGAATTCATTTGATTTTCATTTGCCTGAAAGCATACAATGAATTGAATTCAATATTTTGTAAAAATTTTTATTTTTTATTTTCATAACAATTCCTGGATTTGAATTCATTTTCTCTAATGATTTGGCATTTGTTTAGCGGAATATAAAAAAGAAATGTTTGGAAAAAATAAAAATCTGTTTTTAATAATTGCAAAGTCATATCCATTTGAACTGAACTTTGCAAAAGAGAATATCTATATTTTGTGCAAATATTAGTTTTCAAACAATTCTGCTCACTTTATCTGAGAAGGAATTGAATTTCATATCGGGAGGGAATCGGGGGAATGACTTGAAAATATTTGTCTTTTTCTCACAATGAGAAAAAAAATCTCAACACTTTGAAATTCTGTGCCCTGAGGGCGGTTCACTTGTTTGATGAAATTAAGGCAAGTGTCGGCCTTTCAAACAACACTATTGACCTTTTGTTCGGCTATTCTATGAAAAGTTTATCAATGATTATATCTAAAGAATATGGAATACAAGCAAAAGACTTAGTGAGTGGTCATCTCATAGAAGATCTTATTTTGTTCTCAATTGGGAATTCTTATGAATTATCAGAATTATTATCCGAAACAATCTCTCTATTAAGAGATTTTCTGCCAAACAATATATGGGGATATCTTTCGGTTCATTCGAACACAAAAAGTTTGACCAAAAAATAAATTTTCGTTATAAAAAACGACAGGATTTCGCACAGAATAATCCCAATCCAAACATTGAGGGCACAATGAAAGAGAAAAATTGTTTAATTACTGGTCTATCAGATAAAGGATTGGTTCGGGCAAAAAAAATCAAACAAAAAACGACTATAATCTCTAACACACAGAGAGTAATTTGAAAAACAAAATAAACATCATTTTTAGTGTAATTAGTTTTGTTTCAGTCAAATGACTTTTGGTTAGAAAATTCTTGCAATTTGTAATTCGTTTGACAAAAAGGACTGTTGTCTTCTTTTATATAACAATTGGAAAACATGACAAATATGTTAAGCTTGTCGTCAAAACAATAATTTAGTCAAAATTTACATCATTTGAACTGATCTACATATAAATCGTTATCTTCTCCTACAATTCTTTTTATAATCGAGAGTCGGGTGTCGATGAAAAACAGGGCTAGATTTCAAAAATTTTCAACTTGTTCAATTAGTTTTCATCATATTAATGCGATAATTGAATGACTTTTTTAGGGGGTTTCAAATGTCTTTCTCTATGCCAATGACAAACGACTTTATATTTATTGAACGATATTTCAAGAACGCAATAGAGTGCGCATCTACTGTCAGCAAACAGTGAATGAGCCGGCTGAGAATGAGATAGGTATTTTAAAATACAAATAAGTTATTTGGGTATTAATATGAAAAAAGCTAAATGAAAATACTGAAAAGCTGATTGTAATTCAACGATACCTACTATTAATAATACATTATGCAATGTATTTATTTGAAACAGAGGTTATCCCTGAGAATATCTAAAGCATAAGATCATGCATTAAATATATTCTGCTTAATTAAAAGTTGTATTTCAAATGCCAATCAAACCAATGATATGGTATTCAATCGCTATATAGTCAGGCAATGAATACAAATTCTTTTTAAATTCACTGACATTTTTCTCATAAGAAAAATAAATAAATTCTTACATTTGATTAGATTCTCATTATTTATACAATCGATTGCATTGAATTTCAAAGTAATTGAATATTATTTTTAAGTCTAATACTATCTTCTATTTAAAAATTCTGGTCAAATATTTACACAAAATGTTTCTTTGAGTTTTTGGTTCTGAATCCGTGTGTTTTTTATTATAAATCACTTTCACTATTAGTTAAGAGAAGATTTACTCTTATTTTTAATGTTTTATTACAGATTTTATTGATTTACAAATCAATTATTCAGTTGTTTATGATTAGAGTAAAGATCAGAGTCTCTTATCATTTATTTAGCACTTAATCCGAGGGCACGGACTATAACTGACACAACAATATAACAGTAAAACAAATGAAGAAAGATTCATTAAATAATAGGAGCAGAACAAGTAATTAGATTTGTTCTTGCACTTCAACTCTTTAGTCCAGAGTCTAATCACGAGAATATTCTTATTAATGAAATATTAATGATATCATTAGTCATTTGAACATAAATTATCAGAAATTTTATTCACTGTTATAATGACTTTTTGTGTATAGAAATTGATTATAAATCCGATAAATTGGGATAAAAACCGTTCACTTTATAGCATTTTCTTTCAACAAACCCCCGAAATTCAAAGCAAAGAATTGATTTGAATCTAAATTTCGGGTCGTTTTCAGTTAAAGCTTTAAATTTAAAAAAAGGAAATTTCTTTATTAAATTGAATACTGAAGTGAACGAACTCCTGATCTCATGAATTAATTCAGAGCTCACCTCTTTTTTGTATATTAAGTAAAAATTTGAAATTTTCATACAATAAATCACTTGCAAATTGACTGATAATTCTGGTTATCACTGATTTCACAAATGAGATAAGTGAAGACACAGATTGATAAAAATCATTGATTTATTGAATAACTCATAGAATGCTTATAGTTATGTACAATATATTAGTAATAATAACAAACAAAAAGCAAAAAACAGTTTTTCGATCCGAACAATTTTGCAGACATTTTACAGCAGCGAAGAGACAGCGAATACACAGAATTTTTCTCTCAGTTTCCGAACCGCTTTTTGCCCGTAAAGTACACTCACTCTCATCAGAAGGCAAGCCATTGAAGAGCACACCACTGGTTCCGACCATAGGCGATGCGATTGCGCCAAACAAACAAACCGATCGATAGCACTGGCAGTGCATTCGGTGGCGGAGCCCATTCACCTCTCTTTCTGTCGCTAATTCACTACAATTTTTTTAATACCCTTCCATCTCTTGTGCACACAAATAGAGAGATTTGTATTAAAATCATTTTTTTAAAACTAAGACTTCAATTGTGACTTCAATTATATACGAAAGATGTGCCCATTATATGTGCACTGAATAAAAATTTAATATTCTGTGCGCTTATAATGTATTCATAAACGAATATTGCCTTCAATTCCTTATTCTTATTAATCCTTTATTTCATTCAATATTTTATTTGAGAGAAAAGAACTTTTTTTTATTGATTCCCAAATCAAAGAAAATTCAATAAAAATGAACTCAATTCTAATGTACAATCAAAAAGAGTAAGAAGCAATAAAAATAATATGCAAGACATGCAACTTTTGCGCACATTTTTCACCAAAATAAATCTCATCCAAAGGAATGGGCTTTGGGAATGACCAAGGCAGTCACTTTTCAAGCAAATGAACAATAGAATGCACACATATAAAAAGTAATTTTTTTTCTTGTTTCTCCTTGATTATTCCCAAACAAAGAAAATAATCCTACAATTTTGGTCAAACATACTCTAGAATTTGTTTTTCAAACAGTCTATACTCGGTTTTAAAATAATCGAATTCAAGAGAATCTTTGGTTTAAGAGATAAGGTTTGGTCGCAATGACTCTAATCTAATATTAAATTACCAAGATTTAAGAGAACCACAATCTAACAATCAGTTTTGACCAGCACGATAAATTATTTTAAACCAAGGATAGACTGTAAACCGTATATAGAAACATTTTAAAAGTTATTCTGGTGGTTGCAATGCTGCAATTTTAATAATCAAAGTGAAAACTAATCATTCAAAATTTGATTGGGATAACTTTAACTAAACTTTACCAGCACACTCCTTGTTTATCCCTGAAAGAGAAATGCACTCAATTTCATTGGATTCTCTAATATCCAGCAAAGTTTGAAACAATGCTTTCAAGTCATCTAAAATTTATCGAAGAAAAAACAAATTTTATATCCTTTGGGCTGAAAATGGTTTAATTTTAAAGAATGGTTTGATTGGGATCGAGAAGCATTATTTTCCGATTAGAGGGCTTGGATTACCCTGTGCATATTTTATAGACCAGTTCTTTTTGACTGAATTATAATTTATTTGTGAGTCAAATGATTGAATGTCTGGTTAGCGCCTAATATTTCAAACTCTGCCGGAGTATAAAAACTGAGAGAACAGAATATATTATACATAAAATGAATTATTATATGAAAAATAAAGGGAAAGTCATTCCTTTATTTAGTGTCTTTCCCCACATAAATAAATGCACGAAAGAAATCCCGTAAAAGACATTATTGAATAAGAATCAGATGAAAGATAGCGAAAGAGACCCACGAAAAGAATGAATCGCTTTACTTAATTCTGTGCCGTTTTCTTATCTCAACGTCTTTTTGTGTCAAACAATTTACATGTTTTCGCACTGAATTGTGATACCGAAGAGACTGATATTAAAGACAAACTTAAGAGATATTTTGCACAAAAATGGCAGACATTGACTCAATTTCCAATTCAGTGAGAAATTGAACAGATTTTCTATTGTCTTGCTTTCAAATAATTTTCAATAAATGTTTTGCTATTTCTCACGAATTCTTCACATAATCCGATGCATAAGAAAAGCTTTTGAGGTTTTTT
>JAQIWP010000647.1:0-21934 GCA_034695525.1 Euzetes globulus | reverse complement strand
ATAAAGAAGCCATTTATCCTGAAATTGCTAAGTTAATTAAACCAGATCCAGTCAATAATAATGGTGAAGGAATTTCACTGGAGTTATATGGAAAACTTCATTTAGATTTAGCATTTCAACCCCGTGCACTTATTGGAGGCACTAAATTAAAAATTACATTAGTTCCAAATGAGAAGGATTTTTATCTATGGCAGACTGATGACACGATAAAAACAAGAGTTGCATTTGAAAAAGCGGCATTATATATAACTAGATCAAAACTTGCCTATCCAATTGTAGAAGCCCAGAATCTTGCAATAGCTAGAGGGCCTGCAAAATACCCAATAATGAGATCGAATGTGAAATCATTCACTGTTATGGCAGGCTCACTAGATGTTAATATCGATAATTGTATTCTAGGTCAATTACCGAGACGTATGTTCTTGACAATGGTAGATTCCAGAGCTTTTAATGGTGACGCAAAATATAATCCTTATCGTTTCCAGCATTTTAATCTAAATTACCTTGCTGCATCGGTAGATGGTGTACAATTTCCTCAAATTGCTTTCACTCCAGATTTCGGAAACAAATTATATATTCGAGAATTTATGAGTCTATATCAAGCATTAAATCAGTTATCAACAGATTCCTGTATTACACTTGATAGGGAAGAGTATCTTAAAGGGAATGTTTATTTTGGATTTAGCTTTGCACCTGATCCTACAGATGATTGTAATAAAGTAGGATATGTTAATCCAATAAAGTTTGGCTCAATAAGATTAAGTATGCGTTTTTCTCAAGCCTTAGCAAACAATATAAACGTTCTGATATACTGTGAATATGATAACTTAATTCAAATTGATTCAACAAGACAGCCAATTTGTGACTATATTTAAAATGAATACTTCTGAAATTAATAATGAAATGAAAGATACTGATTGCTTTATCGGAACATTTGCAATAGATAAATTACCAAAATTTTATATAATTAAGCGACCAATAGGATTAATTTTAAACCTAGATCCTCACGATAAACCTGGAAGTCATTGGGTTTCAATTTATTTAGATGAGGATAATGAGGCAAATTACTTTGATTCGTTTGGGTTTCCAAACTTTAAAGAAGAAGTGTTTGTGTTTTTAAAAACAAATAATATTAAAAAACTAATTTATAATAAACACGTTTTACAGTCAATAAAATCTAGTGCTTGCGGTGCATATTGTGTATTGTTTTTAAAGTTACGCTGTAACGGATTCAGTTTAAATGAATTTCTAAAACTTTATTCAAATAATTTTGATGATAATGATTTAATCTCATTGAAAATTTTGTTATAATCCCATGTTAATTGAATTGAAAAAAGCTATAAAAGAGAAATGGTATTAACCAAACGACATTAAAATGGAGAACATTTGTGCTGTAATAGATGTACAGGGATTTCAATTCTCTGATAGATTTGTTCCTCGAGAGATTGCTATTGTTTCAGATAAAATAAGTCAATGTATGGAATTGAATACTCAAATTAATTGGCGGGAATTAAGTGAAAAAGATAAAGCTGTTGTCTTATACAGTACTCAAGAAATACATGGTCTGCACTTTAATCCTTTTAATCCTCAGGAACAATGTTTCCTATATACTACAAGTGAAATTGGAAAAATTATCAACATTTGGTATGATATGATACATTCAGAAGCTAGGCCTTTATTCGCATTCAAGAATCCCCAATTGGGAAAAATACTTAAAGATTTGGAGATACCATGTTTTGACTTAGATGAACCGATTTTGGAATTCCCAACTTACGATAAAATTAAAGAAGTATTTGGCGATAATTATTTATGCGCTTATCATAAGCGGCAACCAAAGCATAAGAAATTTACGTTGAATTGTGCTTATAGGAAAGCTAATCATTTGTTTAGAATGATAAATGGAAGAATAGATGAAGAAACAAATATTACAGATTGGAGTGAAATGCATTAAAAGTCTATGTGAAAAATCAATAAAAGAGAGAAATATACATTGAATCTAATGAGAAAATAAAAATGAATCGAACTAAAACTTGGATATGTTTATTTGCAAAAAATCTGAGTAATCACTCAGATGAGAAATTTAAACTTGCTAAAATATTGCAAACCAATGATAAAAATATACTTTTTGATATCCGTGAGACAAATAGAGGAAGAAGGACAGATGTTGGCTTTTCCCTTGTTTTGCCGGAAATGAACTGGATGAAAGGTGTATTTATCTCGAATGATCAAAACAAACATACACTAGAACATAATAATAGGAAAATTGTAATAGAAAAAAATTTAAATGATGTTATAATTACAGTAACTAAAACAAATAGAAAAATTAAAAGTTTAGTATTAAGAAAATTTGAAGTATCAAATTTGATTCAATTTTTACAAAGTATAGAAGAAAATCTCAAAAATAAAGTATCTTCTAATGGTTTAGAAATGAATTTTAGTGAACACTCATATTATACTACAACAATTGGTTAATTTAATAGGTGGTCCTTTTTGGAAATATCTCTTTATTTAAATTCGTGTACAAATAAGATGATAAATATTATATTCATAGTATCGTCTATGTTTAATAATTGGATTAAATAAATTTACAAGTTGTTTAATATCTAGTTCTGAAAGAACAATTAATTCGCTCAAAGTGTTATTAAACACATCACAAAAATAAAATTTAAGTTCTGTTGAACGAGCTCTTAGATTTATATTATTTCTAAATAAATGTTTAAATACAATTTCAAGTTCTTCTTTAAAAAATATATATTCATTGTAATTAGATCAAATTGTAATAAGAAAAATAATAAAATAATCCCTATCATCAAAACCACTAGCTTCAATAAATGGATGCACTTTTGTCATGTTGAGCACAAATCGTTATTAATTTCCTTATTTTGGCCACTTTTTCTGAACTTGTTCATTGAAAATACAGTTTTAAGCATATTGTCATAAAGACTACAGGCTTCTTCGTAAGATAAATTTTCAAGACTCATCTTGACTGCCTTCTGATTATTAGTTGTCGGTCTTATATATATCTTTTTTTTTTACACAGAGCATGTCTGAAAAACTTGTTCTTATTTTTGCTGATTTCTGCTGATTTTTGCTTATTTCTGCTGATTGGAAGAATACGCATGTCGATAAAAACAGTATATAAGAAGCTCATGGGTATGTCTGGCTTTAGTATGAGATGATACCGCAAATAACTAATATCTGTGCAAAGTTCAACACAAATTGTTCATTAAATTTGAAAGAAATTTGTGATAATAATCAGTTTTGTATTTTTTCTGAAAAGGAATATCGTCCAGAAAAGTTTTCTGCTTTGATTTGTAAATATTTTGAATACAAACTAACATTTTTAATATTCAGCAGTGGAAAAGTGATATTGACTGGCGGAAAGTCAAGAAAACAACTAGAATCTGCAGCATACGATTTTGCATTTTTACTTAATATATTGGAATTGTACCAGGCGACTGTTAAACAATTTCGCATAACACAGTATTGTTGGTCGTATCATCTAAATCAGCGTGTGGACTTAATCAAATTGAGGCAAAATAATAAACAAGAAACTTTTTACGAAATTGAACTCTTTCCTAATGCAAAGTTTGAAATTAATGGTTTTACATTAACCATTAGTCATAAAGGAGCGGTATTTGGAACGGGTTTCAAGAATAAAACTAAAATTAAAACTACTTTAAGAAAATTTATTCGTCAAATAAAACCTTACCTCATACAACTATAAAACTCCTATTAAATAATTTTTAAATCTAAAAGTTATATGTTTCTAATCAATATACGGCAGATCATATTTCAACAATTTATCTACTATAAAAGTCAAGAAAAATAATAAAAGGCAGAAGTTCGAATATTTTCAATTGACTACAATAATTGGAAATGGAATTCTCTTTTGTTACTGAATATATTAAGAAGATTTATTGCAATTGGGATAAGTTTCTAATTCAAACAATATATTTAACTTTATATTTAATGGTTATATTTTATTTGTTTAAAATATATTGTATACTAAACAATGTAAGAATATACGATTTTAACTTTTTGTCAAATACCCATAGTTGTTTTAATGGTACTTATAAGCTGATGGCAAATAAAAATGCCCATGTAAATTAATTGTTTGGCTAAAATAAAAAAGTATAAACAATGACAATTGCTTACCTCATTGGTCTTTGCCACTTCTATCCGTCTTCTACCTTAACTGGCTGATTGATGCTTGCCTGTAGTCTCCAACTTTTACCTTAACTGCCTGATTGGTTCTTGCCTGTACTCATCATCTTCTACTTGTAATCCCTTAATTGGTTCTTGCTTGTAGTCTTCAACTTCTACTTGCTATCATCTAATTGGTGCTTCCCTGAGTCGTAGGTCTCTACTTTAACTCACCTCATTAGTACTTTCCTCTAGTCTCCAGCTTCTACCTCAGCATTCGACTTCTACCTACGATAATAATCACATGATTTGTGCTTGCCTACGTATTAGGTTTCTACCTTAGCCAGACTTAGCATGGGATTTTACGCATAGGCTTCCCACCATAGTGTTAGCATAGGATTCCCGCCATTGAGTTAGCATAGGATTACCACCATAGAGTTAGCATAGGCTTCCCACCATAGTGTTAGCATTGGATTGTCTCCATAGAGTTAGCATAGGATTCCCATCATAGAATTAGCATTGGATGACCGCCATTGAGTTAATATAGGAATCCCACCATAGAGTTAGCATTGGATAGCCGCCATTGAGCTAGCATTGGATTGTATCCATAGAGTTAGCATAGTATTCCAATCATAGAATTAGCATAGGATTCCCACCATAGAGTTAGCATTGGATGACCGCTATTGAGTTAGCATAGCCATATAGTTAGCATTGCCATAGAGTTAGCATTGTCATAGAGTTACCATTGCCATAGAGTTACCATTGCCATAGAGTTAGCATTGCCATAGAGTTAGCATTGCCATAGAGTTAGTATTGCCATAGAGTTAGCATTGCCATAGAGTTAGCATTGCCATAGAGTTAGCATTGCCATAGAGTTATCATTGCCATAGAGTTAGCATTGCCATAGAGTTAACATTGCCATAGAGTTAGCATTGCCATAGAGTTAGCATTGCCATAGAGTTAGCATTGCCATAGAGTTACCATTGCCATAGAGTTAGCATTGCCATAGAGTTAGCATTGGATAGCATGGGAATTTTCCACATTGACTTACCATTAGATTAAAAAGAGTTTAACAAATTATTGATTGCGGACAATTCTCTTATTTTTAAATCTGAGTTGTTATCACTAATTAATTTCAATTTTTATTTAATATTTTTGTAGACATTATACCTTAAACACAATAATGCCTTTCAAAATTTTTTTCAATTAAGAAGTTTTCAATGAAACATTACTCGGGACCAGAGTTTCCGTTCACTTGAATCAGGTTTGACTGTATTTGTATGTTCACAAGTTCAACAAACTTGTGAACTTTTCAGGAAACTTGCAGGAACTGCTTTACCAGTTGTCTAATGGCATTGCATAACATTACTAAAGCTGCACAAACTATGTATAACCAGTTCTTTTCACTCTTTACCTTAGAAATTTTTTTCTAATTGATCTATTTGGAATTACCTGGTCAATAAATTCCTTTGCGAACCAGAGCCTAAGTATTCCTACTATTAATCTATGGAAGTGTTTTGATAAAATCTTTAACGGCATATATTTTTCATAATTAAAGACCTTTCCAATATATATTTGATCTGGTTAAATTTAGCCACCACAGGTAAAGAACAACATTTAAAAGAAAATGGGCAAAATTTATTGGCTTATGAGCATATTAGAGTCCTTTGTTTATTTGCAAATTCGATAAAAAGAGGAGAAAAATATCGTGATGTGAAAGAAGAATTTATACTTGAATAAGAATGATTATGTTTGATAGAGAAAACTATTTCATTCATACTTTAACAATGAATTGCTTACAAATAGTAATGAAACAGAGGTCTAATCAAAGTTTAATTTATACTTATTCTCAGACACAGCATTATTGCAGTGCTAAAGACTGGACACATAGTATATTCACACATTGCGTATCAAATGATATGAGTAAGAGATTGTGCATGGTTCAAAAACCGTCTATTCAAGAAAACTAACCAGTGGGCATTTGCTTGAAAGAAAAGTATTAATAACAGTATGTTTGTTTGAATGGTATTGGGTTTAAAGCTTATCTATCAAACAACAATAAATTAGACAAGATGTTTTGAACCCTAATCGAAAACTTGCACATTTAAAGTTCTCAAAACACTAAAAATATTAGCTCAAGTTTAAATACCTTTTTTTTAAATTCAAGATTAAAATCTAGGTCCTTTAATTGGCTAATATGCTGATAAAAATTTCCTATCTTCTTTTAACCCTTAAAGGACCGGAGAAAAAGTCGACATAAAATACCAACATTGGAAACTTTTTCCATTCTATAATTAAAAGTCTAAAACGACAAATTATCTATTAAATTTCAAAAATTATTGCATATATACAAATATACAGCACATAATAAAAGTGAAAAATGAATAACCTTGATCGGATAATAGTAATAATTTTAACTTCTCAAAACAGTCAATTTTTCAATAAAGGTTTTGTGTACTAATAACTATTTGTTAACAAACTTAATGACTTCACCACAAATTCTATTATTAACTTATAGTATTCATTTTAATATATATATTTTTTATTTTTGAATAAAGTAATAATATATAATAAAAGTTAAAAAATGTCAAAGGTTAAATCTTATCAGTTTAATTTTTGTTAACAAATATTGATTGATTTGGAAAAAGTTTACAGTTCCGGTCTTTTAAGGGTTTATAATTTGGACTCTACCTTTATGTAATCGGTTTTGAGATTTTACAAGGGTTTGTCTCACTTATTTTAGTGTCCGGGTGTTAGTGTGTAAGCAGGTTTTTCAGAAAAATATTAGTCATACCTTTGGATTGGATAATAAGTGGCAGAAACTTTTTGGTGACGCGTATTGTTCCCAACAAATTGACATCAACTTGTGATTCGATGTGTTGCCAAGTGAGCCAGTCAAACTCAGACATCACACAAATACCCGCATTGTTTATCAAGCAATACAGACCTACAATCAGAGAAAGTTCATTTTCTTTAGAAACTATTTAAGGAGATATTGAGGGGAAAGGATTAAATCTATTCAATAGAAAAACCCAACTAAAAGACGGCTATAATTTAATGTAACCTGCCATTTTTTGAATAAACCGACATTTCATTCAAATTTTATGTTATTATTTTTATAAAGTTTAGAGTCGAAGAGTCTAAAACATAGGTGGCTATGGGTTGACCAGTGATGGACGGATGAAACACAGGTCTCAAAAGAGGCCATAGCTTACAAAAAACGTTCAAGAATTTAACCCAAAAATTTGAAAAATAGGAATTAATTAAATCTAATTAGATGATTAAGCTAACAAAAAATCTAGAAATGCTCGACAAATCACTTTTACTCTCATTTCAGATCTATTTGAGTCACGAAATTGTTTCTAAGATAAGTGAAGATCGGAAGAAAAGGTAAAAATAAAATACATTTATTGGAAAACGTGTTTCAAATGCCTTAAGCTTTAAATCTATTCACAGAATATATTGGATAATCACCGCAAAAGAGGACATTCTTTCGATAAAGTGTGTCAACAAACATATGATTTTCACAAAAATATCCAATGAATAGCAAAATTTAATGCAATTAACGGAAATATCGGGAAATTAATTACAACAAAGACATAATACCTTCCAATTGGTTTTGTTCAAGAAATTCATTGATTTTAATGAAGGTTTGATTGACTTCACAATCGTTGGTAACATTCATTTGAATCAAATGTAGTCTTTGATAGTCATCTGCCGATTGTCTTAATTGTTTGGCACCGTTTCCATTGATGTCGAGGACAGTGGCGAATACAATACATCCCTTTTGATAGAAATGTTGAGCCAATCGGAAACCAATCCCTGAATCACATCCAGTAATCAAAATAGTCTTATTTGTCGGTGAAAACCACTGATTGCGAGTTAAGAACACATTAGACAACTGCCAAATATAAGCACCGATTCCAATGACGATCACTAATATTCCGATCAAAATAGTAGTCAATTCCATCATTGATTGAACCAATTTAAACAACAAATATCTAAGAATCTAATTCAGAACATATTGAAGCAAACAGTCAGTGGTTTAGGTTTTAATACTTCTTATGAAACAATTATTTATTTAAGGAGTTCTTTAAACTTCTTCAGTGTTTTAAAAAACAAGTTTTACACGAGTTTTGAGTGAACGCATGCGTCCAATCATTACACTAAACATGTGTTTCCTTTGCATCAAAACATTTAAAGGGTTTTAATTAAATTTGATTCAATTTTAATCACTCCTATAATTAAAACTGTTTTAATTAATTTAATATTCAAATCACAACTTCTTAATGTTTCGATTAGTTTCGGATTTTAATCTTGTGATAAATTTTTAACGATGTCTTCTGATTTTGATGATGTTTTTGGTTTAGCCATCGATCAGACAATGAAGGACTGGAAGTCATTTCAATTGTGTGTCGAACAGGGAATGGGAGGGCAGTACAGCAATGAAAAGTTACTTTGGATGACACAGACTATTGTCCAGTTCTTCAAAACTAATAAAGATTTAGTGGTAGAAGAAGTGATGGAATTTGTGGCAGAAATGATTGACAACGAATTCGACACAATCATCGACGACGGATCCCTTCACATATTTGCCACAAATGTTTGTAAATTCTATCAGTTATGCAGTTCTGGTCGACAACAAGAAGTTATCGACAAAATTGAATCCATTAAACAATTAAATGCTAATAACGTTTCAGTTAATAGTTTAGAACAAAAAGACAATCAGTTTGTTGTTGAAAATCAAATGAAATCATTGAATATTAATAGTGAAGAAGACATGAAAATGGATGAAACAGATCCGGAGAACGAAGGCTGGACTCGTGTTCAAAGAAAAAATCGGAAATAAGTTTATTTTATAATATTTTAAAACATATAATTGTTTACAGATTCTAAAGATATGACTTTTATGTATAAGTTTAAGAACTGAATTACAGTTAATTATAAAAATTATTATTTGATTAAAAATGGTTTACAAAAAGAAATTTAAAATTCGTTTAGATTCTGTTTAGACTAATCCTGAAGTTTTGAGCCAACAATTCAGTATTCTATCCAATCATTTAAAGCAAGTTATTTGAGAAAATATAAGTTTAAATCATATATTTATCACAAGTTTTATATTTGTTTTTTTTTCAGTTTAATGATAGCATAAAAACAATAATTCTATTAATATTTGAATTGATTTTATCAAATAAATTACATTTATGTCAAAAATCAAACAAAAACACTGGAGTAGAGTCTTAGGCGTAATAATTGGGTGAAACTAATAAGTCGGTAATGACTGCCAACTGGTCATCACTGAACTTGAGTTTATGGTCGCGCCAACTGTCGTTATGAGTGCGCCGGAAGTTTGACAGTGTCTTCTTAATAGCCGTCTGTTTGAGAACATCACATTTAAATCAAATAATAAGTAAACCAATACTCACCGGAATGGGTTGGGGGTCATTCAAGTGGTAAGACAGGAACACCAGAATGTCAGGCATAAAGTCTGGCACATCGTATGGAAAGGCATTAATACAGGCGCACAACCCCAGAATACCACTGTGTCTAAGTGTCAGATCTTTGGGGTCAACAATTGTGGTTCCGTTCGATTGCTTTATTCGATTCAATTTGTGGTTGGATTTAGACTCGAAGTGTTGGATCAGTTTCCGGTCAATCTTAACGAACTCGCAGTGCAATAAACCGCTGAGAGTCTCGGCGGTCGACTCTCGCACTTCATTCCTTTCATCACTCAAAAGACCTAAAATCATTTGTTTTATATCTTCCACCCATAACTTGTTGTCCATAAGAACGAACAAGTTGGAAGACACCATATATTGTAGGAAGGTTGCTATAGCAGAGCGGGCGTGCCAGTTCGGGGTTACACACACCTGTACACAATTACTCCCTGTAAAAATTAATGTTTTAAAAACTAAAATACCTGTTTGGAGACTTGGAGTGCCATTTGGATGCCTTCCGGAGTTAATAATGCGTGGCTTAACATAATTATAGCAAAAAACGATTCGCGGACCAACTCTTCATCACTGGTTTCGCTTTGCATTTGACATAACTATTGAATTAGAGATAAAATCAACCGTTTGTTTGTAATTCAGGAGATTATAAGGAAAGAGCTAACGATTGGCAGGAATTTGAATATTTCGGGAGGAGCGCTATAGGCCACTCGCGGGACGTTCCCCACAATCCATTTGGATATTGTCTTTAACAGATTGGCCGCGTCTTTACGTTCTGGTGATTGCGTCGTAAAGCCATTCAATACATTCGATTCACTCTTTTGGCCATCTTTTGAATTATCTGATGCCTGAGTGTAAAGAATTTGAAGCCGAGGAATAATCTTTTCTATAAATGCACTTCTTTTCGGCGACAACTCGAAAGTATTAGGAAGGGATGGTATGTTCACATCGAACATAAATATATTACAGAGAATACTATATTTTAGACAAATATAATTAGATATTTTTAGGGATCAATTGATTGGACATACCTTCCTATGCGTTCCCTAACATTTTGATATGAATGGGTTAAGTGGTTATCTTCTAAATATGTGAGCAATTGCTGTAAGACTGTCTGAGAGCGCCATTCCTGTTGCTGGATAGCGCCATGAAGTAAATACAGACGACTCGCCTGAAGAAAGGACGACAGAACTTCTGCGCCCGCTTTCAAAGGATCTTCCAAAAAAATGTTTAAAATCCAAGTGAGTCTTCGGGCGTCTCGGTTCTCAAAGATGGTGGCACTACATGTCCCCCAATCACCCAATGTCTCAGTTGTGATACTATTGAACACTTGAGTCATAATTGGCTGCAATTGTGTTATCATTTTAGATACTTCTTCAAAGTTCCAGTGTTTGGAACCGCGAACACAACCGGCAATAATCTCGGCGGCGCACCGGTGAGAGCTATCATGAATTCCGGCCACAAAAACGGTTATCTTAGGCATCAATAAATTCAAATTAAATGAACCAAAATTACGGAACAATCCTTTCCATAAATGAAATCTTTTTGAAGAGAATTTATCCTTTCCTTTGTTCTCTTCGAGCGATAAAAAGCTTAAGAGTTGATCCAAAAATTCTTTGTTCGTAAATGATTTGATGACAATTAATTCACTTTCGGATAAATCTTCACTATTGTAGTTCTTCGGTGAATTATTTCTGGCGTACACTAAAAGAGGTTTGGGATAACAGTAGAACCCGATGTGAGGCTTATCTATGAAATTGATTGATTTGAATTGGTCTTCACTATTGATTGCAAGAGAAGAGTTTGTTTGAAGCCATAAGTTGTCGGTCGGCGTCGGCTTTAATTGCATTTTATTGTGCTTTGGTTTCATTTGTTTGAGAACAGCACTGAAGGCAGCGATCGATATCTTTCGGATATAAAGGGTGTCGTGGATTAAGTTCTTGGTGAATAAGTTGACGGCATTGACCGGCAGTGAGATGTCGTGTCTGATTAACATACTCAACAGAACAAACGATAACTGATAGTATCGCCAATGACTTTCAAATTGAATAAAGTATTTTTATTAATTCAACGAATCATTGATTTAATGTTAAATGACTTACAGATTAGACGATTCCATAAGTGTTACTAATTTTTCGACCAAATCTCTGTACAAATCAATATTTGTGTCGTTTCTCTTCTGAGCCACTTTTAAAGCGGCACTAATTTCATTATCAGTGGGACAGTCAAAGGCTGGCTTCGGATTACTTCTATTATGAGTCCAAACAGATTTGGCGACTGCCACACAACTGTCCGGAATATTAACATTCAGAGACAAAGTGTCAAAATATTTGCGGACATAACCAGTGATTTCGACATCAATTAAACGAATAATACTCGGCTTCTCTGAATTTTTCGCATTCACTATTGCGGGCCACAAAAGGTTTAGCGTCGACCAGTCCCGTGCCGTTAGCAGCGAACTGCCTCTTCGTCCAATAATAACAAATAGAGAACCTTTAAACTGTTCGTGGTTTGAGTCGTGGTCTTTGCGTAGATTTGTTATCAGATCAGGTAATGTTAAGCGGTATGAATAAGGGAACGACCGAAAGCAATTGAATAGTGTGTCCTGTGCCTGACATCGCACTTCACTATAATGGCTGGTCGTCAATAACATCAAGTCTTTCATCAATAGTTTATGTAATTCAGTAAATTTTGTCAACGATTTGTTCATTAAACGCATCTTTCAATTAAAAATAAATCAAAGAAAATAATTGTAAATCAGAAATCAACTGAAGAGTAAGACTTACATCGTGTTGGAGTACAAGTCTGTCAATCATCAGAGCTCTAATGTGTTGCTTCTTTTCAGTCAATTTGTTACCCAAAGTCTTTTTGACGACATTAAACCCTTTCCAACGGGTGTCGTAATCATTTTTAGTGACTCCCCAGAAGAACATCGAGTTGTTATAAATCTGTCAATAATTTAAAATATTGTGAGGAGACGGACGTAAAGATATGTCAAACCTTAATGAGACGACATAAAGATTTAGTGTCGTCTTCACACTCGTCGTTCAAATAAACTAAAGTCGACCGAATTGTCCGCAAAACACTCTCTCGAATGTTGTCGTTATTTGAGAAGTGAATCACTTTAGAGCCCACACTCTTCACTATCGATGTAGTGTTTGGTATTAATGATTCATATCTAAAAGCAATTGAATAAATTAAGTGATGGCCTCACATTTCAGGTTGCCATACTAACAGGACGATGTGTTCCCCCTCCCAAAGTGGGAGAGCAGAGGCCGCTCCACTTATACAGTCCAGAATTATAAGTAGACATCTTTGAACTTCTTCTCGTGTCATCATTTTCTTGCCTTTTGTCCAATTCTGCAGGTCTTCCAATTCGGACTTAAGAAATCGTTCCAAAAGACTTTGTGCAAATTGCAGCTCATTCTCATCAGGATCGTGCCATTTAATGTTCAGATGATGTATATCGACAGTTGAGCCCCAGTCCTTAGAAACAGATCAATCATTTATTTACTTTAATAGGGGGGTAAATACGTACTCTAATGGGGAGGTCTTTCTCGAAGTTTCCGTAATCGGCCCACGATTTTGGAATACTTTTGAAGTCATGAACGCAGAGAATTGTTAAAGATTTCAACATATGCTTCAATATAACACTTGACAGCAAATATCCTTTTCTGCACTTCAGATGCAGAGTTCGGTCCAGAACTTTGACGATTAGATCACTGTATTTAACCAAATGTTTGCCATCGCATCGAACCAACTCTGATATTATTTGGAGACCGAAAAGTAATTCCGGGTCCAAAAACTCTTCATTGAGAATGTCGTCGCTTTCAGTCAGATTCAGAACTAATTTACAAAAATGGGGCAAAAATTTTCTGAGCGATAGCTCTGCGTTTGCCTGAAAATAATCAATCAATTAATTGAAATCTCATAGTAGTTTTGGACAAACCTTAGAACAGGAACGGACTAAAATAGCGGCAAATTTTCCGGCAACTTTCGTCTCGAATATATGACTCGAAACAAATGAATAGAGTTTGTCGACAGCGCTCTGAAAACAAACAAATTTTTACTCAAATTGTCAAAACCTATGGACAAGAAAACTATTACTTCTAATATTTGTGGCGAACATTGAAGAAGAACTGAACCAAAAGTTGAGGCCAAACCAATTTCAATGATATTCTCTTCTGTGTTTAAGCGTTCGGTTTCCTGATCTAAACGATTGATTAGTTCCAATGAACTATTTTCTATCAAAACAAAGCATCGGTCCATCAATTGTAAGACAAAATCTTCGAACTGAGCGGTGGCTAAACATAATTGAATTTCATAATCAGACAAATCAGTTCTGACGTCAACAGCAGAGGAACAGTCGATCATTGGTATCAATGTGGCGAACGTTGCGATGAACTGAAAAGTGACCATGCATTTCTTCATATCATTCACGTCCAGACCATCAAGTGAACTAATCAGGAGTGGTATTACATGAGTCGGTCCCTCAGGATAGTATTTGTTGCCTTTAACCAGAGCTCTGGCGACAGAAGAGACGCACTGCATTGATGCCGTCAGTCTATGCGGTTCTGTCAGTGTCTCTAAAGCCGAATACATCTTCTCCAGAACAGGAGGAATAACCTTTTCGGGCCTCAGAAGTGAGAGACTCTGGAGAGCTGTTGCGGACTCAGCGCTACCGAATCTGCTGAACATTGAAATCATGACCACATTTACAATACTATTCATGAATTCGTTGATATCATTTTCAGTTAGTTTATGGCTGTCAGGAATGCCTGTTCTCCACGACTGCTTTTTATACCGTTCCCGATGAAGACGACTAACGAAAGAGGCCGGAAGTTTGAAGAGTAACTGCTGGAGCTTTAGGTTCCATTTGCCCGCATTTGAGGGGTGATAATAAGACTCAACCGCTTTGAACAGTTTAGTTACATGTTTTTGACAGTGAGAGTGGGGGCCCAACATCGCCACTAACCAAAGTACTACCGAACTTATGTTGAACACAGTATAACCTCTTGTAATCTGAACCTTGTGCTGACCGCCCATCAAATTGAAACTTCTTATCAAATGAGTAAATATTTGAGGAATATGTGGATTCCAATCGATATAACCGATTGTGTCGTTGGCCAGACGTGAGAACAGAGCAATGATATTCTGTTCCCAAGACGGTGTGTTCTGCGATGTCCTCCATAAAAGCATAAACTCCTCGAACCACAGTTTGAATCCTTTGTCGTGATGTTCGGGCGGCAGAAGAGTCGGTAAAAACAGCTCCAAATAAGCGGTTGCCTTAATCATGACGGTGTCATACGGACAAAGGAGTGGCCGCCACTCGTCCAACATTTCTTGTGTCGATTGTAAAGAAAAATATGGCCGACAGCTCCGGATAAGGTTTTTGATGGCATTCTCGTAATTATCGGGAATGAAATACATGCCTAAGTTCTCGTAGGGAGAGAACAGTGTCTTCTCAAACAAATCATACAAAGGACGCCATCGAATGATTAAGTCGTCGCGAGTTATCAGTTCTTTCTTTCTGTTCAAATCAAATTTGTTTAGAAACTATTTTAACATTCAATCTAATGGTCACTAACTTAAGCAAAGAAGACAATACTGTGGCGTAATGTGAGACTCGATTCAACTCCAGTCCCGGAATTATAATCACTTCATATAATGTGTTAATGAAGTAAATGTGATCCTCTTTGGTGAAGGTCTGACCGTAAAGACGTAAATATCTGTTCAAAACAATTGATTAAATGAATTGTGAAAACATTTAATAAATGGATAAGAAATCAATACTTAGACAAATCGGAAATCCATTGAAAGCCGTGTTTATCGTTCAGAACAAGAGTTCGGCCGATATTTGCTTTGATTTCAGACAAATATTGGATGCATTCCTCGTCTATTTGTTGATTGTATGGCAGATATCTGTTGTAAACAATTTCTTTTTGTGGTTCAAAACCTAATTTGTTGACTCTTTCGGTGCGAAAGTCTTTGATATCGTCACTGATTTTTAAATCATTCAACGAATCAATTGTTGAATCCGAGGAAATACTTTCGTCATTCAGATTATCCATCATTTTATCACCAATTAGTCATTAAATCAAAGACAATGAAAACAAATGGATTTTTGGATAAATCAAAAATCCCTTAAAATTGTAACAAACTTTGGATGAAATTAAATTAAAATCAAATTAAAGTAATATTTAGTAAATCAGTCAAACAGTTGTTCACAAGACATAAGACATGAATGACGTAACACTCGTTTAAATGACTTGCAGTTTGAGCTCATTTTTTGTGACGAAATCCTAGTGTTTTGATAGTACAATAAACTCGGTCATTCACTTTTAAACCATTTTACTATTGATTAATTATAGATATAATGGCAAAAGAGCAATAAATCCATTAGATTCTACTTGTTAAGATGCTATCAATCAGGGGGTGTACAAGGTCAACGGTCAGTGGTTCAATTTTTTTCAAAACTAGGGGATAAATCACCAAATCTCGGACATAGGGGGAATATTTCAGAAAATCTCCCTTACACAACCAATTCTAAAGTATGCTGTATATAAATCAAGATTATTATGAAAATAGCCAAGCTAATTGAATCGAAGTTTAGAATTAACCAGGAAAATATACTTTTCTATACTAGATCGTATAAATAATGAGTTGATTCGATCACATTTTGAAAATATTTTAACTTTAAGGTTAATTAAAATATTTTTTTGGTATCATTTTCAGTACAAATCTGTTATAATTTTGAAGTTTTTTTGAGTCAATTATATGTCGTATTTAATGTGAGATCCCTTTTGACGCGTCATTAAAACGACTTTTAAATGTGAAGCAAAACAAAAACAAAGCTTTAATCTAATAATCGATACATTCCTTCATCTGTCGTACAAATAATTGGTCGCCAATAATGTCGGCGATGAAGAAATGTTTGAGTCATTCATATTTGTATCAGAAAAAGTCAGAAGAAGAGGAAGAGATAATAAGTCTGAACGTTGGAGGGAAGCGCTTTACAACTTCTCGTCAGACGTTGACATCAATTGGTGACACTTTCTTCACTGCTCTGCTTTCGGGTCGAATCTCTTCTTTGCGCGACTCTTCCGGTGCCATATTTGTTGACAGGGATCCGAAGCTGTTCGCCATAATTCTGAACTACTTGAGGACACGTCAGTTGTTTGACATAAATCAATGCAATTTAGATATGCTTTTACATGAATCCCAATTTTATGGGATAACACCACTCGTCCGGCGCCTACAACTCTGCGAACAACTGCACCGAAAGCCGACCTGTGGTGGAGATATCCTTTTTCAGGCCCACATCCGTAGCAGTCGTTGTGAGCCAATACGGCAAGTGGTTGCCCACCACAACGCTATTGCTTTGGCGCACAACCATATCGTCACCTGTTATCGACTCAAAGACACAATGGGCTGGCAGTTAGTCTTCGAGTCACAACCAATTGATGATATGATCGAAGAGATAGCATTTTATTACAATTGTGGAGTCGCTCCTCTGACGGGACCCAAACTAATGCTCGCAATTAAAGACCAGAAATCTATAATCCGTTTGTGGTCTATAACTGTCTCTCATTATAATAGTATGTCCGCAAACAATAGTAGTAATGATACCAATATCAGTAATAACGGCGTTGGGAATAGCCCTCAAAAGCAAGAGATCGGACGCTTTCATCTCAACAATTGTTATATAAATTCAATGTTTTTCATTGGCTCTCAATTGGGTATAAAACTAATGTTCATTCAATTATTTGTTGATTACATCGAAATTATATGTTTAGTTGCTTTGGGGTACGAACGCGGAAGAGTTGGTGTTTGGCACTCGTCTTCGCAGCATTGGTTAGTTCAGGACCTAAAGCAGGGAACGGCTGATGCATCGACTATAACCGCATACGATAAGGCTGGCTGTAATTTTCTACTATTGGGCTCTCGTTTGGGTTCAATATATCTGATAGATATGCAAAAGTTTCCGTTACGTATGAAAGACGGGGATCTACTCATTAATGAACTCTATGAAGACCCAGACTCTGAAGAAATTACTGCCATTTCATGCTATTTAACGCGAACACCAAAAACTAATGGCAATTGGGTTGAGATCGCTTACGGAACCAGAGGTGGGACTGTTCGTGTTCTTGTTCAACATCCAGAGACCGTAGGACACGGACCACAACTCTTCCAGACATTTAAAGTTCATTTGAATGGAATCGAAAGAGTGATGTTAAGTGAAAAGTATTTGATTAGTGTCTGCAACCAAATGCATGTCCGGACCTGGACTCTCACCAGATTCAGGGGTCGAATTTCAACTCAGCCCGGATCTACACCTCACGCCTCCTTCAGAATTATAAAGTTTGATGAGGATCTGTTTAGTGATGATATCAATCAACAACAGGTCAACATTTCAAGTGTTCAAAGTCGAGGTCATTTCGACAGTGAAGTCGGTCCGTTCGGAGATCAGGACGACGGCGACAAACAAGTGTTTATCGAACTGTTCCGATCGCAGACCGATTCGGCAAATGTTTTGACCGCTTCTAATGGACACAAAATTTGTACTTTGAGTTCAGTGGACGGGTCGCTAATCACTGCATTTTGTGTTCACGAATGTGAAGCTGTTGCGATGGGAAACAGATCCAGACGTTATATACTCACTGGTCACTCCAATGGACATCTCCAAGTCTGGGATCTGACCACAGCTCTAGATTTGGCTGCAAAGTCCAGTCCACCCGAAAGCCTAACTAAATGTCAACTTTTAAATGAATTATTGAAGTCATAAAAAATTATTTTATTAAATGTTTTAATTCTCAGAATTTAATATATATTTGAAATATTCATTTAGTGATCATTTAATGCAATTATAATAATTTTTTAATTGAAATTATCGTTCATTTTGTAAATAATATTTTACTCGAAATAAATCTAATTGATCCCAAAAATAAATGATTTAATGTTTTAGTGATTAAAACTAATTGAGTGATTGAAGCGATTATTGAATATTGAATACAACAATTGCAACTGTATTTCGCGTTTTCAGTTGACTCATCAGAATTTGTAAATTTCACTTAACTGTCAATTAGTTTCCGTTTCAAACCATTATAGACGAATTCCTAGATATAGTTATTTACAGACAAAATGGAAGACAGGGATCAGGAGGAAGAGAAGAACATTACCCGTACTGTTTGGTACCAATCTAAAAGACGTGCGAAAATATTTGAACCTGATCCAAGATTCGACTCAATAGAACTGCATTGTATCGAAGAATATATTTTGAAATTATTAATGTTTTTCCAATTATTGTTAACTCTGATCTCATTGGGAATCGCTATATCCTCCCCTTTTAGAGATGATTCTGATTTAGAAATGTTGCGGTCATCTTATTGGTGGTATGCCATGCATTCTCTCTTCATATTCGTAACACTCTGGCAGACACTGAGCGCAGTTAACAAGGAAGATGATAATTTCGATGCCTATACCTGTTCTTTCCTATTAACTACTGTCTGTTTCTTACTTGAAATTACAACAAACTTCATCTTTGATATTGTTGCTTTTCCCAAGAATCAAAAGTGTAAGTATTTATCTTTGAAATAGTTTCGGTCAGATTCTGAGATATATTTCCTAAAAGTCAGACCAAACCCTTGGGAGTACGATGTCCTGGTCTACACTAATTTCTTCAGATTCTTATCATTTATGATATCACTCATTTTTATGACCGGTTACGTCGGAGGTTATACCAGAGTTGAATTCGAGGCGGGCCACTAATATATGCCGACCACTTTACTTGAATGAATGAAAATATTTTATTTCAATTTCTAATAAATGTATTTCATTTCTTTAATTAAAGGAAAATTAATAAATAGTCTATTAAACAGTTTGTCTAAGAATATCAATTATCTCTTCATTGTGGAAGTGTTGGGCAATTTTATCAGCGTTTCGGTCATAGATATCTGACTTGAATTTGTTGACCCCTTTCTCTTTAACCAGATATTGAACCACTTGTTTCTCATGGTTTTCGATGGCCTGTCAGACGATAAGTCAGACAAAAGACAATCAAATCATTCAATCAGATGATGAATATTGAAGCAAACGTACGACGTGTAGACACGTCCGTCCAAATATGTCAGACTGGTTTAAGTCAGCGCCTGCCAAATGCAGTGATTCTAATCTGGCCAGGTCTCCTTTGGCAGCGGCTCTATTTGCAAATTAATTGTCAGGACACAATTTTATCAATTCATATTTGAAGGGACTTTACTTTGTTAGAGAATCGGCGGCGCCGGTATTTAGTTCCAGATAAGCACCGGCTTGTCGTAAGAGAGTTATGATGTGTCTATTGTCGTGTTTGACCGCCAATTGCAGAGGGGTTTCATTATTCCTGTCCTTGGCGTGAACGTTGGCTCCTATCAGGACAGTTGTAAATTGTTGCTCAAAGCTATTTATACTTCACCTTCACTCAAAAGATATTCCACAACTTCTTTGTGTCCATTTGTTACAGCGATATGTAATGGAGTTCTCAAGTCATAGTCGGGAGCGCAGAGGTCAGCTCCAGTTTTCTTCAAATACATCAACTGTTGGATGTCTCCCTGCAGTCCAATCATTTTCAATAGAATTGGAATATGGAAACAATTGCATACCTTGGCTGCGATGGCGCACACAATGGCTGGGAATAACGATTTTTTCAAAGCATTGATCTCCTGTTTGGTCGAAACATTTAATGTCTGAGCGATGGCTCGAATAAGTTCGATATCTTCGTATTTGGTGTCCAAATAAGTGCTGAGTTCTCCTCTAATACTCGTTTGAATTATCTGAGAGTTAAACAAAATGATGGTTAAAATAAAAGTAGAGATCGATAAATGACTGACATTTCTTTTTTGTTGGACACTCCACTCAGTTTTGCTCAACACATATGAAAGTTTTGTGAGACAGGCTTCGGGTGTCATATCGGAGCCGGAGATAACTCCCACTTCTAACAAAGCGTTACCCGTTTCATAAGCGGCTGTCACCTGTCCTGTCAGGCATTGTGTAATATTGACAATAATGACTCCCCGATCAGTGGCCCTTTTAAATTCTGCCAAAATATCGGGTCTATTGGAAGGGGCATTGCCAGCCCCATACGATTGTAACACTACTCCTTCAATAGGAGGACTCATAAAAGCCTTTACCTTTTAAATGAAAATGAATTGAGAAACAAAGTAATTGTGTAATAAATAGCTTACATTTTCAAAGGTGATACTCGGGAAAAGTCTGAGAAGACTGACATTTCTGCTCAGACGTGAGTGGACACAGAATTTGGCGATAGTTGACGATCGGAACACATTATTCCATTCGACTGATCAGTAAATTGGTTATCAATTGAAATGCTTTATATTTACTAACATACCATTGATATCGATTCCAATGGTGACCAGCGGTGCCATATTTGGTGAGTCGAAGGCATTCAATTCACTGGTCGATATTTTAGAGGTCCGGTTACCTCTCATTAGTTTATTATTGAAAAGTATCGTCACTTCTGGGATACAATAATTTCCTGCAATAATCAGAGAATTCAAGAAGTTTTCCCTTCCGTCAGACCGCGGCTGAAATGGATTTCAAATTAAACAAATTCTTCAATTTCTTTAACTGTTTACTTCAAATAAAGGAATTTGTGATCCTGTAATTATTATTGTTTTGCCAAGATTTTCCAACATATAGGACAAGGCTGATGCTGTATATGCCATTGTGTCCGTTCCGTGAAGTATTACAAAGCCATTAAAGTGATGGTAATGTTTCTATTTATTAAATAAATATGAACACGGTAATTTGAGTTTTAAGTTCTCTTTCATATTCTTATATGTAGATGTAATTTTAATGGATCATGGTTAAATAATTCAATTAGAATAGAAAGTTATGAATAGAATAAAAGAAAAAAGATAATTTGAAGAGTTAAATTGTAAGAGTAGTGGTGGACAATCATTCTATAAATTCAATTTAGGGTTAAATATATTAATGACTGAGAAGAGAATAAAATTGTTTTTAAATTCTAACAATAGCCAAACGATAGAGGAGATGGTACAGAGGAGATGTACTGACTAACTTTTATATGAGTGAAATTCAAAATTACGTTCCCTCTAGCTCTAAAATGCAAGGTAATTTTGACTTATTTAAAGGTTGGTCAGTAACATCACCTCTATGTTTTGGCATTAGTTTCATTTTTGTTTAAGGACAAGCAGTTTTTCTAAATAGGAAATAATCCTTGTAACTCCACGCCAATCCAAATATTTTTGATATATTCTAGATCAGCTAATTGAGTAGAATTGATCAGTTTAACTTTTATCTGCCAATGGTCACAATTAGAC
>JAQIWP010000646.1:0-21938 GCA_034695525.1 Euzetes globulus | reverse complement strand
GGCCGATTTTTTGAACACCATTACTAAAAAATAACAAGCCCCTATTGGCCATCTATGATTCTAGACTGTATATGTAGGTGTAAATTCCCCCAATCATATATAGTCTATTCGTTTCAGCTTAAGTACAAAGTGTATGTTTGGCATAAATTGAAATTAAAATGTACTTTCGAGTGGCTATATATTTAGCCCATTACTAATTAAACTGAATTTAAACAAATTGGAAATAAATAATGTATAAAATTAAATCTAAAAGTATTTACATTAAATTTTTAGACAACAAAGTGAAGGCCATTTCGTTCCTTATTTTAAACAGTAATTAGCTGAAATAAACCCAAATTAAGATATTCAAGTTTCAAAAATAAATTCTTTAAAATGAGAAACAAAATGGCGATTTTTTGGCTGCCATTGCTGAAAAGAAGGTTGCAATAACTAGAAATATGGCGGCAGCACTTGGCGGGACGAAAATTTGGCCTATTTGAATTCTTTTAAATTTAATTTTCTACATTATTTAGTTTGAATTGTCTTAAATATATAGCCATTCGCAGGTATATTACGATTTCATTTTATGCCAGACATACATAAGCTGAACTAGCTATACTATTGAATTCAAGACTATGCATTTAAGTTATGTGAAATAACACATATTTCGTAAATATTTTAGTCTATGGGTTATTTTGAGCCCACGATTATCCAGAAAAAATTCCTCCTCTTGACCGTCTATTTTATTAAGAAAATAAAAAAGTATTTTTCAATTTTATTTATCCCTTTAAAAAGTTATAAATTTTTCAGAAAAATAAAATAAGGAATTTTGGTGCATAAATTATCTTGATTATATTTAAATTGAGAAGTAAATAAATTACTTTTAGCAAGGATGCACAAGGTCAGTGACCCAAGGGGATACAGGTAGGAGGTGGTCACTCATTTTTCAGACCAAAACCTAGAGGATATAAGGGGTATCAAAAAATCCTCCTTGTGCATTCCTACTTTTTAGACACTTTTAAATTGTGTCTATTTATGAAAATAAATTAGCAAGTTTGATTATATTAAATCGGAATTTTGATTTATTCTTACTTTTGATATTAATGATTGAAAATCAATAACTTGAGAATTGTTTCATTGAATTAATCTTCGAATAAAAGGCGAATTACAGTCAAATATATAAATTTGAAACACAATGAAATTAATAGCATTTTCATTGATTTTGTTGAACTTAAAGATCAAATCAAATGCATTACTCATATTTAGGATCAAATATTTATAATAAATATAACTTATAGGACATAACAAATCAATTTTAACGAACAAATGCTTTATTATTGTTTTGACGAATGAATTCATCCGTTGATGGATTGAATTTGTCATTTGATATATACTTTGATTGATTAAACAAATGCCTTCCACAGCACCCGAAGAGTAATCGTCTCATCCATTCAATAATCGATTGAACCGGGAGTCTAACAGCTTTGCTATACTTCTCTTTATATCTGTTGTATTGATTAGAAGTTATAAGAGTAATAAACGAAAGAAAAACTAAATATAATTCATTTCTAACACTATATAACAAACAATCGCTTTGTTTTCACATTTTCTTTAAATCATATTTCCAGAGAAGTCGATATTTGGTCGGAGAACTCGTGCTCTGGTATCGGGTTATCAACAATTTTTTCGAGTAAGACCTACAGATCAAGAGGTAGTAGAAGGCGATGAAGTATTACTCCAGTGCCAGGTCGCCAATCAGGCCGGACTCGTTCAGGTCAGACATTAATCTTAGACCAAATCTATACATTTTCTTGTCTGCCGTTCACACGAATAGTTGCCAATGAACTTTTGGCTCGAAATTGCTCTCCAGTCAATTATCCATATAACCCAGCAATTTCTTTTCCTCAAATATCTTAGATTCTTGTTTTTTTTCTAGAAAACTGCCATCAATGTGCATGGCACTTTTTTAATGCTAAAACTCTAACTTCAAATGTTTATTTATGTCGTTTTCTTTTCATTGCATTCAATAATCAAAAGTGGAGTAAAGATGGTTTCGCTTTAGGTATGGATTCAATGTTTGCTTTGTATATAAATTGGATATAACTCTGTGTTTACAATTTATTTGAACCAAAATATATTTCATTCTTTCTATTCTGCTCTTATGAATTGAGAACTCGATTATTCTCTGATTGCTTGTGTTTTGATGACATTTATCTTAATTATTATGACTTAAATGAGTTATGAAAGCTAATTCAATTCAATTACGATATGAGATTTGCAATTATGACAAAAGTTGTTCTAATAAATCATAGGCGGCACAAAAGATTAAAGAGTGTTTTTTTTGTTTCTTCACATTTATCAACAAGATCGTGCAAAATTCCAATAATTAATTATTTGCTTACATTCAAATTAATTTTTTTTAATAGTTGAAATTGTTTTTCAGGCTGAAAATATATTATTCAAATAATGTTAGCATTCAATCACTTATTTTGCTGCCTATGATTTAGAAAATACTTTTTTGGTTATTCTTAGAAAAGATTTATCATTTTTGCCAACAGAGTAATCAATTTTAAGTTATTTTGAATAAAGCATTAGTTTTGAGAACAGCAATGAACATTAGTGATGTGCAAGTTTTACTATACAATTTGCTATACCATTTTTTCAATTCAGCTCTACATTCCTTGTTTGAATTTCTAGTAGTCCTGTCAGAAGAGTCACTGGTTTAAAAATTCAAAGACTTTCTGCCTTTTTCTAATCTTCAAAAAAGACCCTTCATATTGTTAAGGCGAAGGGAAAATTGTCTCGCAAGTTGAGCAAAGTATATGCTTGCTCATCTTTGTTTTATGACAAACCCAAGCATGCATTTGATGTCCACAACTAATAGATTTCGTTATCAGTTCAATGTTAGGCTTTCATATCTGAATCGGAAATTAATATGAAGTAAACCATAGGAAGTGCTCTAATGTTGTGATGATATTAACTTGCAATATGAATCGGTGATAGTTCAGTAGTTTCTAGGGAAAAAATCTGTGCATAGCTATCGATTCGTCAATTTTTTTTGCTATATTTCTTTAATATAAGTGAAATATATTTGTATCAAAACTAAACTATATTTGCTTTAACCGAACAAAACTATTGTATTGAATGACGGAATGTATGGGAAAGAAGACTCCATTGAATTCAGTGTTTAGAGTAACGGCTCGTCTTTTCATTTCCATTCAGTTTTTGCTTTCATAGAAGACTGAGCTGTCGATGCATTTCATACAAAAAATGTTTTTATTATAGAATAAGTGGAATCAATAGTCTCATAGACTTTTATATAAGTTTTGGACCAACTTATTGTCAATAAATATGATAGAACACCCTGAGCTATTCCTAAAAATAAATTTAAGAATAATTCAGCAGTTATTTCGAGTATTATGTTTTTCGATTTTCCGTTTTAAAGAGAACGTCAAATATGCTGGGTCATTATAATCAAGTAGTTTTTATTGAATAAGAAAAGTGCATTTTAGGGACAAAAATAAAACAAATTTCACAAATCCATTATTTTATGAAATTCAGGCAAAATTTGAAAAATTACTAAAACTTTTCAAATAAATAATTTTGATAAATGATTTAAACGTTCTTTTAAACATTATAATTTATGTCATCACTTCCAGAATATTTCCTTGTTTTTTGATCTGAAATTTCTTCAAAATTGTCATAAATATCTATTAATTCAGTAATTTTCTTGGAAGTCGGCTTTAAGTAGTTGTAATGAAAGCGTATTTAGACAACAATAAAATTTGATTCATTTTGGTTTCAGTCGTTGAAAATGACTTAATTTTTTTCGATTGAATTTCCATAAATCAATAATTCAGCGAATATTAAAAGCTGAATTAAATGAAGACATAAAGTGACTTAATTGAATACCAATTATTAATCCATAGATTTGATCGAAATTATTAATAGAATATAACTTGTTATTAGGTTTCGATCCAGAGATTCCAGGTTGGCCCAGATATTCTATGATTGCCGATACCCAACGAGGAGTTTATAATTTAAAAATAAAAAATCTTCAGCTTTTCGATGAAGGTATAAATCCTAATGTAATTTTGAAATCTAATTAATTTTAATAATCATTTTCAGGCGAATTTGAATGTCAAGTCGGTGAGCATATTTAGATTTATCAAGATTATTTGACTTATTTTTAATAATTTGCTTTTAACAATATGCTTCACGACTTAAAATTAATAATTGAAATACATTATTATTGAAGCACAAATAATTATTAATGTCTTTGGTGGTTCAAGAATTTTTCCTAGAACAAAAAATATTAACAAAGGGATAAACTTTCAATTTATAGGTCCAGCGAAGGATAATCGAGCCATTCGTACGAACGCACGCATCAATGTTTTGGGTATGTGTCGTATGGATTGATAAACAACTTAATAACAATTACTTCATCAATAAATTACTTTTTCTCACATAATGTGCAACTTTCCGACAAAATCTAGTGTTATTTACATATCATAACCATTTTTGGTTGACTCTGGGATAAAAATATACCACTTTTAATGGAAGGCTATGCAAGTCATTTCTGAATATCTAAAAATATAAAGGGATTATAAACAGGGGTGTACAAGGAGGATTTTCGGAAATATTCCCACTAGGTCTGAAATTTGGTGATTTACCACCCTAGGTTTGAAAAAATTGTCCCATAAAAACCTAGATAAAACTGACCCCTCTCAAAACTGCCATTTTTTTGTAATGGCGGCCAATTTTGTTTCTTAATTTAAGAAATTTAGCTTTGTAACTTAAATAATACTGCTTAATAGTGGCTTAATTAAGCTAATTAACCCTTTAAATTACCGGAATTAAGCTTATTTAAGAACAAAATGTCCTTTTTTCATTTTAAAAATATCCCCTCCCTAGGTCCTCTCCTAGTTTATTATCCTCCCTTAGGTGTTTTGGTCAGAAAATGAGCCATTATCCCTCCGCTATATCATCCTAAGGTACAGACCTTGCACACCTGATTATAAATAAAGATACAAAGTCTTGAGTAGGGGTATTTTGGTCAGAATATTCAGGGTCTAGACGATGACGAAATGATAGACGAAAATAAGGAAGGCAAAGAGCTATTAACAGTCATTTTCTTGATTTTATTTATGTTCTGTTTTAGATTAACCTAGTTGCATACTAACTTAATATTATTAAGTTATTATTAGTGTTATAAACATAGCATTGAATTGGTTGTATGTCTGGCATAAAATCGTAATATACCTGAATCTCCGGCACGAGTCTCGCAATTAAACCGAAATAATGTAGCATGTTACAAACACTATTCTGCTATGAATCCAATCATACTATTAATAATGAACAAAATTAATTTTACAAGTATTCATTTTCTCTAGATTTTCGTACAACAAAGGTCTGCGGCCATCTTTTTAGTAATGGCGACAAAAAAGTCGCCATTTTGTTTTTTATTTTAAGAATTAATTAGCCTAAATTAATAATAATAATGTTAATTCATTTACGAACATGTCTTAAAGATACAAAGAATTTAAAAATAATCAATCAATTGTTTTACAAATTGATTAAAGCACTTTTCATTTCTTATAAATATCGGTAGAGAATTATAAAAATTAACAGAATAATTAAAAATGTATTTATCGGACAAATTTATTCGGTTAACTTTAACTTTACAAGAAGTACTATTTCGTGAAATCTCATAAAATTGAATTTCAGTCCATTCCTTATATACACAGATTTTTGTTGAATTTTGAGGTCATTTTTTAAAACTTGTACTTTTCTACGTTTTTCAAGACTTTCCATATTTAAAATTTTTAGTCTATCCTCATAAGACAAATCGCTTAATCCTAACTTTAAACGGATATATCGAGTTATACGCCTCTGTATCTTTTCAATTCTTTCTGATTGTGTCTTGGTAAACTAAACATAGGTTAAAATTGGTAGATTTTAAAAATATCATTCCAAAGCTAAATTCTTTAAAATAAGAAACAAAATGAGGAATTTTGGGCCGCAATTGTTGAAAAGATAATCACAATTACTAAAATTCAGCACACTTGGCGGCACACTTCGCGGGCCAAAATTTTGTGAAAGTGTATACTTCAAAAATTAAATTTGTACACTATTTAGTTCGAATTGTCTTAAATTCAGTTCAATTTACGGTGGGTATATTTATAGCCACTCGCAGGTACATTACAATTTCATTTTATGCCAGACATATATTAGGCGTCGATCCAATTCAATGCTATGGTTATAATTTATAAAGTTAAAAAGAAAGAACACAATACACAAAATTTACAAAATGAATTTTTTGAAGACATTCCTTAAAAATTGTAAACTTTTAACAATAATAACAAAATCTAGTGACTGTTGATCACAAATAGGATCTACAGGATATTCTGAAATTCCACTCTTTAGCCATCCCTTATTACCTCACATAGCCCCAATGCCGGTATAAGTGAAATTGACCATTTTCTTGAAAACGGCTTTATGGTATCTACCGGAATGCCGGTATAAATTGCGGGATTTTTTTTTATTCAATTAAAGGTTAATTATTAAACTTTAATTCTTTCATTTGATTGATCATTGCAAATAGAACAGATAATATAATTTAAGTTCTTAGGCATTATCTGATTCGTAGTCTTTTTCTTCACTAATATATTTCGGTATTTTTAATGTTTATAAGTAATGAATCAAATTTTTGAAGTGTCCTGAATAAATATAAAGTCAATTCAAATAAGCTTTGAAAACATTTGCTTATTTTAATCCTCGAGTCAGTGTTTCTTAGAATTATTTTCTTTTATTTACTATTAATTTGTGTTTCTGTATAAAATTTATTTTTTGAATTTACTGATTTTTCCTCACTTATACCGGCATGCCGGTCTACCCCGGGGGCACTAACCTCAATTTCGTTTTATACCGGCATGCCGCACTATGTGAGGTAATACGGTAATATAAATTAAATTTTATATAATATATGTCTCACTTATATTTTTTAAATCCCGAAGTTTTACAAACTAGAGCTTCATAACCTTTTAAAAAATTGAATGGAATGAAATATAAAGCTTAAATAATTTGAATGCACCAAGTTAAGCCAGATTTTTTTGTAATGCAGGAATATTTTGAAACTTGAATTAAATGGAAATGCAAGATATTAAAATACCCTTTTTGTAGATACCCTTCTAAATGAGCTTGACAATTTGCATGAAAATATCTATTTTGCTTAATATGTTTCTGATGATTAAATTAATTCAATTATCGGTTACTAACAATATTTAACTGGAATTCAGTGCCTCCTCAGGACATTGTGTTGCGATCAGCCAACAAACCATTCATTTTCAATACAACGAAACAACAGTCCAGTCATATTAATACAAATATAAGATTAGAAGTGAGAGAAGCTGAAAGAATCAAGTTAATTTGCAACACTAGTACGCTGAGTAAGCCAGCCACACAAATCAAATGGTTGAAAAACTCGATTCCACTTTCAAAAGGTATTTGATTTTATTATTTTTTTTCTATATTACAAGAAATGGTTTCATTGAAGAAAACAACGAAATTATTGTTGTGTTCTTCGATAAATTAGTACTATTTTGGGAGAAAAATATTGAAGAAAATCTCTTCTTTCGTAACTTTTCCTGAGTTTTATTTAGAAGTCTAGACATAAAATCTATTGAATACCGAATTTTATTGATATTGTGTTCGGTTTCCTATTTAAAGACAGTTATTCCATTGAAATAAGAGACGGTTTGGGAGCGTTTGGTAAGATGTGGTCGACTTCCAGCGCTGTCAACATTTATACAAAACTCGATGATAATGGTATTCATTTTAATCCATCCATTTTTTTGACGATCGATTAAATTGAGTTCAACTGACTGTACAGGAGTCAAATATAGTTGTCAGGCAGAACACCCGGCGCTAACCAAGCCAATAAAATGGAGCATCACTTTAAGCGTTCTCTGTATGTCTACTGATTGATAGCCATTTAACACAAATTAGGCGTAACTAATGTTTTTTGATTTGATCTGAGATCCACCCGGTTTACCAACAATAGAGGGATACACATCTGGAGATGTGATTAGTGTCGGCGATACACTGCACTTGGCCTGCATTAGCTTTGGTGGCAATCCTTTGGCTAAACTGTAGATTCCTTTGCCTACAATTTGCTTGATTCAATTAATTAAACACTTATTTTGCGAATAGAATCTGGTACAAAGAATCACAAGAAGTGGACAATACTTACTCGAGCAGTGGTGGCCGAGAGTCGACCAATATTTTTTCGTTTACAGTCAGTCCCAGTGATAACAATGCAATTTACAAATGTGAGGCCACTAATGATGTCACGACTCATCCTTTAATTGCATTCACAAAACTCAAAGTATTGTGTAAGAGATTCAGTCATTCTTTTCCACTCTCTTTTCTTCCCACTCTTACATACATTTCAAACAAATATTCTAAAAATATTCAAATATACCCCTATTTTATCGATCAATAGATTGCGTTTATTATTATTATTTGCCTTTTCTGTCGTTAACTAAATGAATAGTAATTCCAATTTTCTTTTTATTTCTCTAAACATTTGGATACTTTGTCAGACCAACCATTTTATTGTTCAAAATTTGACAAAAAATCGATTAAAATTTCAATAATTTTTTTTAGTTCCTGCGGTTAGAGTGGAAATAATAGGCCCTAAAGAAGGCAGAATTGGTGACTCTATTAGTTTAATGTGTTTGGCCGGTCCGGCTAATCCCAGTTCTGAAATTTCCTGGAATGTTGACGGTGAGAACACTAATCGTTTTGTATTTTGAATACAGAATGTAATTTGTAATTTGAACTCAAATATTGTATTATTTTTAGTGTATTCTGTGTGACTTTACTATAACTTTACTTGTTATTTTTCACTACATTTACGAAGTATGTAGTATATGCTCTTGTCTTTCCCCCGCCCACCCCTCGGTTAAGTCTATGGAGAGAAACCCCATAAAGAGTGTTTTTATTTGACGTATACGGTATACTTTATTCTGGTTGGAGTTCAAAGTTACTCATTAAAAACGTGCAAACACTAAGATTAAGGGTCAGGTACATAAAGGCTTAAGATATCAGATAAGAATAGATAGTAACATATTTAGATAAGTAAGGAATGCATTCAAAATTCTCATTAATAGTTTTCCTTTCATTGAATTGTGTGTGAAACAAGTTTTAAAATGTCAAAAATGTATCTAGGAGTAATTAATAGGGGAGCAAAATTAATAGACTTATTATATGATATGATAGTTTTCAAATTTTCTTTTGGTTTTTGTAAGAATGTTTATACATTAAATAAAAACACTCTTTATTACTCATTATATAACATATTTTCAACTTATTTTTATAAAAATATTTAATTTAAGATAAAGTGCTGTAAATGTAGTGGCTATTGATTGGTTTCCAACCTTGTTATATATCTTCATGAATTCATTGAAATCTGGCGGCAGCTTAACAACTGAATGATGATGGCTATGATTCATTTGAACAATAATAGCTAAAAATATTTAAATTGAATAACTTATTCACCATTTGAATGCATATATAACTAATAAGCTAGCTAATTCTAGTTTCATGAATAAGCCAAAAAAGAAAAATTGAATCATGTATTTGACATGTCATCCATCATAGCGTTCATATGGGAGTAACAACTAATTTAAGTCTATCAACATTTTATCGATAAATGCCATTAAATTCAAGTTTAGGCTTTAAGTAATTTTAAAATTAGCCTAATTGATATTACTCTTTCATATAAAGCTTTGGTTCACATAAATCGACTAGGGTTTATTGGGGTCATAAACATAAATGCAATTGTCTAATAATAAATAGAGTGAATTATAGAAATGGATTCAATTAATTAATGCCTTTCATTGTATAGTTGAAGTTCTAACAGAATCTTTAGACAAGATTTCGGTGAATCACTAATCAATATTTGGACCCACTTTCGGATTATTTAGACTTCATATTCACTTCAGTCAACTAATTATTCTCTATTCAGTTTTTGATTATTCATGTATATGTGATTTTTAAAATCAGGTTGATCAAATCAAATCAGAGGGCTCTTGTAAGAACAAGATCTCTATGACCATCTCGCAACTTTTCAGGTTTATAGATATTTGAGGAGAAAATTCTATTGAAAATCTTCAAATACATGTATAATATAAATATTAGGAATAGGAATGTATATTATAAAAATACCTATTTTCTTTGACCATCTCTAATATTTTTTATTAGGAATGAAAACATTGAAAATTCAAAAATTAAATCAGAAGATAGAATCAATTAATTAGACAGGCACAAAATTTCTTGGTTGGTAAATATATGAATAAAACATTTTATCTATCGAGTAACTTTTTAAAATAAAAATAAACAAAATTAAAAATAAAGACTTGGCTAAATTTTCAAGTTTTTGAATATTTTTTGGGGGGGATTTTTTGAAGAAGTGAGGATTTAGAACTTAATTTTATCTTGATAACATAGTATCGAGTCAACAATGCTTATTTGCATAGAAGGAAAGCATTTTTAACAATAAACCCCCAGGTGTACACTCAAAATCAGAGGTCACCAAGCTCGATGACCCTAGGGGGTCATAGGGTGGGTCCAAATGAGCCTTCGGCTAGGGAGGCTAAATCCGTTTAGGGTGGGGCCAAATCCTGGACCGTTAACGGCCATTAGCCGCCATTTTGTTCTAAATTAAGCCTGTTCCGGCGATTTTAAGCGTAAATTAGCTTAATAAGGCTACATTACAGACTGTATAATTAGGCTATTTTACAAGTTTAAATGCTAAATTTCTTCAAATAAAGAACAAAATGGCAGGTTTTCGGTCCGCCATTTGCAACAATGTCTGAATTTTAACTGCCATTACTGAAAATTCCCAAATTTTACCAAAATTTCCTAAATTTTACAAATATTTGCCTGCTCGCTGGTTTGCTGGCTAGAGGGAACCAAATCTCAAAATTTGCCATCTAGGGGAGGCAAGTACGTTCGCCCAACCCCATAGTGAATGAGTCAGAATGACCATCATTGTTCAATTGAATGAAATATGAATATATTTTGAATGCATGTGTAATATACAACTGAATCATGTGATTGTGAGGTCAATTTTGATTATATTCATTCATAACTGCCCATTGTTTCAACCCTCGAAAGGATACTTCCTATACATACAAATAAGGATAGCCACTTATTTTCTATGCTTGATAAATTCATTTTATTTTTCAGAAATTGCCAAAATTATAGATGGGTGACAAATAAATCTACTTAAAATAATTTTTTAAATAAAATAAGAATTTTAAATAAAAATAAGTAAAATAACATAAAATTGAAAAATAACAAGAAAACTTATGTTCAGTTTATAAGAAGTTGAATTTGAAAAAGGCATTTGCAAATTACTATGGCAACTTATCATAGGATAAAAAGACATTTAAGTAAAACTGGTATATAATTTTCACTCAGGCGGAGTGGTATTGCCTCTGAATATATGGTCTTCGGAGAGTAAGGAAGGCTGGATCAGTGGGTCTAACATTACGTTGACTTTGTCGAGTCAGGACCACAATTTGAAAGAAGTGTCCTGTTCTGCAGCCTCACAAAGTCTCAGCCAAACAATCGTTCAATCATTTAATATCGATATTCTCTGTAAGAACTGAAACATCATTCACTTTAAAACAATTTTCATTAGACTTTCATCGAATAAAATGTTCATTTTTTATATTGATGTAATGGTCAGACCCTCCCGGAGCGCCATATATTATCGGATATGAAGAAGGAACAAACTTAGTGGCCGGAGAACTGTATAGATTTAAATGTAAGTTCTTTCAAAAAGATTGCCTATCATTTTGGTTTCGTATGCATTTATCATTTAAAATGTGTCAAAAGTAGACAAAATCTAATTTAAAATCTACTCTTTTTGGGAGAAAACCTTTTCTTACTCATGAATTATTCATATACAAAAATTTCATCAAATTATATCAAATGGTTTATGAATCGGATCAATAGAAATGATATTTTCATCTCAAGTATTTCATCAATTATTTGCTGACATTTTTCATAAAAAATTATAATAAATGCAAAATAAATATAATTGTTTTTAGTGGAAAAACAATTTGATCTTTCAAAATAATTCAAATACTTTCCATATCTGAAGATTTTATGTAACTAAAGTATATGATGGAAATCTAGCATCAATTTGTTTTACAAATGAAGACGATTTTGTTTATTCTCCTCAAAAGGCATCAGATGTTTGCAAAATTCAAATAATTATATAATCACTTATTTAGTTTCGAAATAACATTTTTCACGGGGGGGGGGGGAGAGGGGAACTTTTCTTTATATGTTTCTTTATACTATATTTGAATTGTGTAAAAGAGTAAAATTCAATGGAAAGTTTGAGTTAAGGTTTATTCGTGAATAAGTCAAGGGTTTAAGTCAATCGAATTTTGCGGACAAACATTATTTTGTCATTTTTGGAATGAAGTAATAAAATAATTAAATCATATAATAAGACTACTTTCACTTCTTTCAATAAATTTAAAATTATTTTATTTATTTCTTTAGTAATGATAATATTAAACCTGTACAAATTATGCGATTATATAAGAATATTTATGGATAGCAAAGAATAATTTGTTCATAATTAAAATTTCATTCATATAATAGAACAATTAAAAAGAGGAAGGGATAAAAGCAAAAGTAATTACTTTTTCTTGGGTACTGGAAAATTGCAACTTCTTGTGCAGTTGCTAAAAGTTAATATAAAAGAAAGGCAGGAAATCCGCGATTCGTCTCTTATTTGAATTCACAAATAATTATCGTAAGCTCTGATGTGAATTCAATTTAAACTTTTGCCAAATAAAGGAAGAAACGATTTTATTCAAAATCAAGTCTTTTGCAAAGAAGTGCTCAATTAAATTGAAATATAATTAAACGTTTAATTGACAGGCGTTTCAATGGGAGGCAATCCTTTGCCAACTCTTCGGTGGCAAGTGATGAGTGTTGGGACCGATGCAGTTCTCGATAGACAGATAAGTGCATTGACTACAATCAGTGGAAGCGGAGTTTCCAGTGAATTAGTGATACGGACACAGTCTTCTGACAATGGGGCCACTTATAAGTGCGAGGCTTCCAATGCCGCCATTTCCAGACCCCTGACCACTTCTATCAAACTTTCGGTATTTTATATGACAGACTCAGTTTCAATCAAAATGAAGCCAAAATATCCTAAAAACGGAGAGACTGTTAATCTGGTTTGTGATTCTGGTCCCTGTAATCCTATGTGTGATCTTTTTTGGAATAAAAATCATATTAAAATTAATGGACTCTTTGATGGAGTCTCACAAATGGATATACCTTTTGGTGGCAAAAATACCAGAAATAGACTTGAGTTGGAAGTGAACGCAAAAGAAGACGGAAGTCCTATCGTTTGCGAAGCCTTCAACCAATTGCTCAACAAATCGATCGCTTCTAATATTACTCTTCGAGTTTTTTGTGAGTTTTAAATAATTGATTTTTGTTGTTGATTCTTATGTTTGAATTACATGAAAGATAAGCCCGAGTTTGTAGCACCACCTCTTCAGAAGTTCGATGTAATAGAGGGCTCAGATATTAGTGTTAATCTAAGTGCTCGAGGCAATCCATCACTCATATCTTATGTGTGGACAAAAGACAGCCTTCCTCTGCTCCTCGCATCCGACACAATAACGACAACGATGTCTAATGCACTAATAACTCATAGACCTCACCAAAGACTGCATCAATTGATAACTGAGGGATCGGTGTTGACCATCAAAAATATTTTGAGGGAAGACTCGGGTGAATATGACTGCCAGGCATCCAATAGTGAGGGTTTGGCTAAAACTACTATTTTAATAAATGTTTTGTGTAAGCATTTCTCTAATCAAAGGAAAACATCATTTGATTATTTTTTATGCCCAATAGTTGAGCCAATTATTATAGACATATCGAAGACTCTATTTGTTGATTCGGGGGAATCGGTCGCACTCTTCTGTATGGCTGTCGGAAACCCTATGACTGATGAAGTGATTGAATGGCGGCGAGAAGGAAAGCCTAATCTAATGAAAGACAGTAGAATTAATGTAAAAATCGAAAGGGGAAGGTCTACGCTATGGATTTCAAATGTTAGCCCTGAGAAGGATGTGGGAGAATATGAATGCCGGGGTTCGTATTTGACTCTAAGCTTTTAAGAATAATATTCCTACTCTAATATCATGTGAAAGAATTTGAAAATCTCTTATTTTAATGGAACGCTTCTAAAGTGGCTTTTTATTGAAGGCTGCGCTCATACATGACATACATGTCATTAGAATTTTTTTAGTGCTTCAAATAAATTGCTCTGATTTTAAGTCTGATAATTGATATTATTCTATATTTTAGCGAATAATGGCATCGGAAGGGAAGTCCTTCAGAAAACAAAGCTTTTTATAAAAACAAAGCCCGAAATAGTTTCAAATATGACAACAGAAATAGTGGGCACAGAATTGTCAGAAAGTGTCAAATTAGTGTGTAGTGCTACCGGTCTGCCTAATGTTAACTTCAAATGGATGGCTGATCAGACTGAGCTTGTGAGTTCTGAAAATGAACTCCAGGGTAACAATAATATCAAATATTTTGGATATAGTTTGGAGAGAAAGCAAATCTCTGAGACTGTATTCCAAAGCGCTCTGACTATAAAACGCATAACTGATAGGGAACTGAATAAATCATTCAAATGTATTGCACACAACCAAAAAGGAGAGACAGAAACAGACATCAAATTAAGAAAACGTGGAAAACCTGATCCGCCCAACGATATCAAAGTCATTAATATCACACACAACAGCGCTTTCTTGAATTGGAGTCCAGGATTCGATGGAGGAGTGAAACAGTCGTTTAGGATTAAGTATTACAAAATACAAACAAACAATTATGAGGTGAAAGAGACCGACAAAAATTGGATTCTAATCAACGGATTAGAGACCGGTTCGGAGTATACTTTTGATGTCTTTTCCTTTAATGGGTTCGGAGAAAGCGATCGAAACGACTCAAACAATTCAATTCACGTCTGGACGTATGCAACAGAATTTGATTCAAGTGAACCACTCATTGATGGACTCAATTCAGTCAACACTAATTCAAATAAAAAATCTGTTTCGACAATAATTATGATAATTGTCTTTGTTTTGGGACTCATTCTAATCATATTAAATGCGAGTCTCGTTATCTGTTATGTCAAATGGAAAAAACACATTCAAAGTCGAAGCAAAAGTCAGAGAATTGATAAAAAAGCAAAACTTAAGTCACATAAAGCCAAGAGTAATGGCACACCTATCCTTATGAAAGCCTTCAGCGAAGAAGATGTCGCTTTAACCGCTACTCTAATGCCAATCTCAGACCAAACATCCAAAAGGTGTGAAGTCATTCTTATGACAGAATTAGACTCGTCTTCTTCTACATCTTTGGCACAACCGGTGGCTCGCGTTCTACTCACCGATTGTCACAACTCTAATGCAATCAAACGATTATCATTAGAGGCAGACAATTGTCCCGATATAATCAAAAACCCAATCATAGATGTAAGTCATCATAATTGCATTCCATTCCTCTCTATTATTACCTCTTTGGCATTCGGCATATCCAAGCTCTCAGTCAATCATTCAATAAGCAAGTAATTAATTCTAGTTTCAAAAGAAACCCAAGTATTTATTTAATATTTTCCACTTATTCTTTGATAGGGAGAAAAATAAAGGATCCAGATTCTTTTAAATATCTGAGAATAGTAAATTCATTCAGAGAGAGAATTTTAGCTTCTTTTAATGAGTTGACTGACCTAGCTTGGCTATGCCTGCTTTGCTGGTCGATAAAAAGCTAGTGAAATAAAATCAATTTGATTTAACAGAACAATCTCATGGATTCGACAAACTATGGAGACTTAAGCCGACAACAAATGAATAATTACTGCAATAATATGGAAGCCGTGAATAACACAAATAATCCAATGATTTACAGTCAAAATAATAGAATTCAAAGACAGAATTCAGAAAAATTTCAATTGAAGTCTATACTGAAAAATGGAAGCCTTAAAAAACAAGAGATTCATCTGCTTTGATGTCAAACTCAGATCAACTTTCATACCATTAGTTCACAACTGTTTATATTTTTATATGAATTTTAAAATTTTGCTCATATTTTGTTTAACAAATAGTTTTCACCATAGCTTTTATGTGCCTTACATCGGGTTTGTTTTGATTCTAATTTATGACAATTTCTATTTATATGTAATTATACTTAAAATGAAATAAATTTGAAAATAAGGAATTTATCAAACATTTTGTTTTCAAAGCTATCGTATGTCAGAAAAGAGGAAAATGTTCTGAAATACAAAATCAATTTCAATGATTGGATGAGAATTTGATTCAGAGATCATATTCTCGATTGGATTGAAGTCGACATTCAGTAATGTTTGGCTCATTTAATAATTGATGCGATGATTTCAAGTCATTACTTGAATGAAATGACCAATTCTGTGCTGAAACACTGCCTGACATTTGCCGGTCGTATCTGTATTTATTTCTTTGAGGCAATACTTCCAATGATTTCACACTCGCTTTTCGATTAGTCTTCGGACAACATTTGAATTTTGAGACACATATCATTGATATTAGAAATAGTTTTGTCGCTATAATCAGAATACAGCCGACTATTGTCAGCACTTTTGCCACTAAAAGAGTTTTTCGCGTGAAATCAGAGCTCGAATTGGAGACCACTCTCAATATTATACCGATCGAAATCAAGAATAAACCAAAACAGGAGAAACCAATTGCTAGATGACACCAAATCTGACGATTCAAACACATCGCAATGAATAATTCATTTCATCAAAACTTTTAACAATTTGAGAATTTTCAGTGAATTTATAAACCGTTAAAAAAATTTGGAAACTCATTAAAATAGTTGAAACTCAATATTAAAGCTGAAAAGACTTCTTAAATAAGGCATTTCTTAGTCGAGTTTAATAATGAATGAAAACAATGATAAAAATGATCAGTGAATGGAAATTCTTGCTAACATCGACTTTTTATGAGCCATAAAACAATGTCTGTTTCAAGTGTTTGTTTCACCAGAGCTCACAATTTAACAGATTTTCATTTTGCACTTCACTTCTGTATTGACTTTATTTCATAACAGATAAACATAAATCGATAACAAAAAAAGTTATTTTTCTAAAACAAATGTAAATTTATTTTTGTTTAGTTATTTACTTTTAAAATTCATTTTCGATAAAATTCTTATTTGAAATGAACTCTCAAAACATTGAATGCAAAAGACATTCGTTTCGGAATTATTCGGATTTTCAGTTAATCTTTTGGACGAAATTGCAAGTTAAATCATTTTATGATAACAAAAGCAAACAATTTGAGTAAGATCATTGTCAGTGTGTATCTTAATAATAGCATTGGAAAATTCATTGATTACAACTCTTTGAGAAATATGATGAGAATTCATTATTTTTGCTTGAGTCAATGAACTTCATTTTGAAAATAAATGATAGCACCTTAATTAACTCATCTATGAGGGAAATGAAATATTTTAATTACTATCATACTTTCAACTGAGTCACTTTCATTGAATAAAAAACGAATAAGATAAGTTTAAATGACAAAGTGCTTGCTAAAACTCAATATTTGAAAATGTAAATAAGAATAGAATACCCTGAGGAAATCAAACTGATTTCTAATCTATCGTCGCTCTACTTACTTCACTATTTTATTTTTGAGCTCTTTCTTAGATATTGACTGAAAATGTGAAACACCTGCAGATTTGTGACTCAAAAATTGTCTCTATATTTCACTCTACAGAGTATTACAGAGTGTAATATTCTTTACAATCAATCAGAAGAAATGTATATCATATGAATTGATTCAATTTGTTTGTCTTAAATCATTCAAAACTAAACAGGATCACTTTGATTATGAACTTATCGTTGAGTTGAATGCTCTTAATTTTTCTTTTGGGGTTTCAACTAAACAACTCATTTATTCAGACAACCAAGAATCTTTTTAAAGCAAATCATTTTACAAATGAAACTAATAAAAGCAATGCCATATTTTTTAACTTGTTTGGTCTTTGATGTACATTGTGGTTATCGTTCAGTTTATAGATAGTATTATTACTATTACTTCATTTCAAATATTTATTTAGTTCTAAAAGAATTTAAGTTATGTATTAGTCAAGTGGTTGGTGCAGATCAGGGCTCATCGTTCATCATTTATAGCTGACTGGCATCTAATTGACACCTAATTGGCACAGACAACATAAATAACCAAATTTCAAGCAATAACATTTCAAGTAGGAATAACCAACTCAGATATGACAAAAACATCAGTAATACTGATACTAAATTGCATAAGAATTACTAAGAGTATTTAATAGGTTGAATATTGCACGATAATAACGGTTTCCAGACTGCCATTAAAATTTATTTGTTTATTTGAATATATTTTTGAAAATGTATATTGATTATTTGCTATTTTGTAGAGATAAATCATTTTAATTTTTTAAAATTCCAAATGTTTTCTTGGAAATCTTCTTATGAAAAGTTTGTTAGTTTTGCTTTCTGTATTTAATTAAAGTATAAATAATTTATAATGAATTATAAATGTTATACTAGCTATGTTATGCCTAGAATACTATATTTAGTCCTAAAATATTGATTGAAATTATCAAATCTATTTACAACACACATCGCCTTGGTGATAGTAAACGTGAAGTTATATACTCCGATACTTCGTTATCACGGCAAATGGTTTTCTATTAGAGTCAGCTTGGTACTTCCTCAATTATAACTAGAGACGAGCTCTAACATGTTTCCTACTTATCTTTATCTTTAAAAACTTATCACGTTTTACGATAAATAAATGCATTTAATATAAAATTTTTGATTCCTTTTCACAAATTTTATTCGATTACCAATCAATTGAAACAAAGCGTCAAAATATAAGTAAGTTTTTTCAATTTAAGACATTTTTATTCAAGAAAAGAAAAATTTTTATATAATCTTGAATCTGATTTTAATGTATGTGCATGAACACTCTCTTCAATATTCTAGGAAAACTTTCAAATTAACTTGAAAGTTAATTATTTCGATTAAAATTTACTGATACTTACAATGTTAATTCAATTGACGAATAATTATTACGATTAGCCGTCAATTAAATTTCAGTTCATTTAACCAATTTTAATTATCTTGTTAATTTACTGTTTTACTTATTATCCGTGTTGGATAAAACAAAAAACACAGTGAATGCGCATTGAACAAGAATAGTGCATTTTGAATCGTATGTATATATATACATATATCAAATGGTGTATATATTTAGTATAAAATAATATAGATTAAAACTAAATATGTATCAAATTAGATTTTAGTTTGCATTTAATAGACAAAGATTAAGATAGAGGCAATCTAGCTAAGTGCAACTAGCAAGATTTCATAAAATACTTTGTATACTATTTTTATAGTTAATTAAAGAAATTGAAACCTAATCTTCAATTCTATAGCGAATAACTTTCTATCAAAAAAAGAAAAAAAGATAAATCATATGTTTTAACCTATTTTATCGATAACTTATCAAAGTAAAGAACATTAGAATTTGGTCGTGCAAAACGGAATGCCCGGGGATATCCTTGTTTTGGGGCATTTGAGGTAATCTGAAATTATTGGTGAAAAAGTGCTAAATTCAAAGCAAACGTATTTTGTGTAAAGAAATATATAAATAATCTGATGATTACATAAACAAAATTACTTTGAATTTAATTTTTTAAATCAAAACCTCAATCAGTCTCTCAAATAATTTGTTCGCATTTAGAGCTGAAAACTATTTAAATTAATTGAAAAGTATTTTAAATAATATCGAAAGCACTCAAACCGTGAGTTAAAAGTAAAAAATATTTCCAAAAATGGGATTTATTTTCATTTCGGAAATACGTATTAAAATGTTATCAGATCTGAACTAAAGGCCAACATTTGGTTCATTTGTTTAGTTATTGTGAAGACCAACCCATCAGACAATGAATTCGACCGACAATTTCGATGACAATGAAACTGAAGAGATTGAGGACATCGAACCCAAATTAGATCTGACAGAAGAGGAAGAAGAAGAAGAAGAAGATGACGACTTCGATGAAACACGCTCTCAGTCCGGAGTTTTTAAAGAGATATCTGCGCCCTATTCTGTGCCACACTATCCCATCGAACTCGAAGAACAGCGCAAACAAATGGCCCTCAAAGAACTCGAAGACAAAGTCGCACATCCGACAGAAGATCAAAGTATGTCTCAATACCTGTTTCACTGTTAGAACCAATAAATAGACTTTTAGTCAATTCAAAGAACTGTGGATCAGAAGTTAGGATTCAATTTGGGTTCACTTTAGAGTCAATGTCATGAATTGAAATAAAAATTAATAACAATAATTATCTTTAATCTGATCTAAAAGAAGACACAGCAGTGGCTGATCTGATGACACCTAACGAAGAAGTGCCTCAAAGTGATTCTCTAAACGACTTTCAAAGAGTGTTCATTACTGCGAATGAAATGCACTCCAATTCTGCGGTAAGTCTTTGGTAAACATTTGATTATCCAAATCAACAAAATTATTGTAATTTGACCAAAGATTTCGATGGAAGAGCAAAATGTTTCGAAGAAAAGTTTACGAAAAAGCCTTCGACTGCGAGAGAGATATATGAGAGAATCGCAGCAAAGCTTTTGCGATACGACCCGTCACTTCCTTAACCAAACTTCTAGAACACAAACAGCACCAGAAAGTGGTGAGTCTTCTCACTCTTATACTTTTGCATTTCTCCCGAAGGTTTTGCATTCGAACTCTAAGAGACGGCCCTTTCATTTGGCTTTGAATCCAATTCGCGTTCGCTCTCACTGTACAGGTATTAACCGTTTGCAGTGGAAAACAAGTATAGAACCAAAACTAACACAAATAGAGCCAACCCTCAAATCAATTGACAAAATCTTAGATAATTAAATGTGGTTTATATTAATAGTCGATTACGACGAGCCGCCCGTCATTTCCGACCCCTGGAGTACTAGCCTTCCAGAGGATCTAAATTACACGATGAGAATAGAAGAGGGAGTCATCCATTGCTACAAAAGCAAAGAGGATCTGGAAGACGGACGCCGTGAGTCTTGAATCTCTTCTTTGAGTTTTTCTGATTTCTAATAATTGTGGAACAAATAGGCGCTCCATTTCCGGTGACGTCATTCAATCAGTTTATTGATGACATGAAGTTCTTGTGTCGGACCATAACTGACGGTCCGCTCAAATCGTATTGTTTTAAGCGATTGCAGTATTTGACGCACAAATTCCAATTACACGTACTTTTGAATGACTTGCAAGAGCTGAAGGCGCAGAAACAGGTGCCACACAGGGACTTCTACAATGTGCGCAAAGTGGACACCCACGTGCACGCCTCCTCCTGCATGAATCAAAAGCATTTGTTGCGATTCATCAAAAAGACCATCAAAACCAGGAAAGACGACAATGTTTGCCTCGAAAACGGCAAACCCATGTCTTTGGAGAAGGTTTTCGACTCACTTAATCTGACCAGTTATGACCTGAGTGTCGATATGTTGGACGTGCATGCTGACAGGAACACCTTCCACAGATTCGACAAATTCAATTCCAAATACAATCCGATCGGTGAAAGTCGTTTACGACAGATATTTCTCAAAACTGATAACTATATTAATGGCGAATATTTTGCTGGAATTCTAAAGGTTTAGATCTTTGCTCTCCATTTATAACCTTTTACCTCTCCTAAGAGAACATGTACTATTATATGTGAAAGGGCATTTTCGTGAAACTTCAAAAATGGGTGTACTGTTACCCGAATAAGAGTACACTCTTAGCATAGATTCACA
>JAQIWP010000645.1:0-21952 GCA_034695525.1 Euzetes globulus | reverse complement strand
AATGTATTGAAATTGACTTAATATTGCTTTAATAGAATACTTTGAAATAAAAACCATAAAAATGTTTTAAAAACTTAATTAGTTTCGATGGAAAAGTATTATTTCATATCCTTTTCCTAAAACTCAATGCATTTATTGACCAATCTCAATTACTATATTTGATATACCATTGCCGGCAATGTTAAGTAAATATCAATGAAGGAGGCAAGGGTACTATTCAAATACTTGCATTGCCTTAACTTTCGGTGCACCCAATTTTAGTGAATATGACCTAGTATTGCGTAACCCAGGTAATTCGGTGATCAGTATTTTCAGAATAAGATGTCATTCATTGATAATGTTTTCTAAAATGTTTCTGAGTATTCAATTGGAATTACAACCTCTCAGTCGTTGTTTTTACCCTAATTTCATCAAGGATGGCGATTCAATTTGGCCTTAATGGGTAATTTAGTCTAGAAAACATTTTCAAACATATTCAGATGCGCCTGCCAAAAATCAGACATTTTTACAAATGGCAGCCGAATCCGCCATTTTCTTCTTCATTTGAAGGAATTTATCCTTCAAATTTGCAGAATAGCCTTATTATAGCATTTTGCTAATTTAGGCTTAAAAACACCGAAAATAAGCTTATTTTAGAAGAAAATTGCCGTTTCCGGCGCTATTTCCACCCGCCATTTTACCCTCCAATACTTCACCACCAGCACTTTTGACAAGATATCCCTAGAATACCCCCTAAAAAATTGCCATTGGCCACTTCTGGTTAAGACTTAATTAGAAACCAATCATTTTGAGATCAGAGCACAAATTCAACTTGTAAAAAAAGTCGAACTTATGCTTAAAATTGCCTTAACCAAACTTATATCTTTAAGAACAAAAGTCGTGGCTTAATCTTTTGAGACTGAAAAGTTAGATTGTCTAACGTATGCATGGTGAAACATTTGTGAAAGCACCTACGAGAACAACTAAAAAAGAGTGATCACATTTTTCAAGGAAATTACTTAGAATATTGAAAAATTTCATAAGAAAACTGACAAATATGACAAAATTAACAGAAAATGTGTATATGTCTGAATAAATGTATATATGCAACGATCTTGGTTAATACTAACAGACCTAAACCAGTTTATGTATTGCTCACTAATTTTATGGCAATTTTTAACAAATATTAACTTTTTAGTCACCTTTTTTGAAAAATAAAGTTTCACGATCAAATAGTCTAACAGGTCTGAGTGAACCGACACAATAAATGGGGTTTTACTGAATTTAATTCAATTTTAATTCGTAAATGTTTTGTAGGCGCCGTCCGTTTTCCTGCCACTGATTGTTGGCCTCTCCTTCTGAGGAGATATAAAAATATGGTCACTAATGGGCCAAAGTTTGGCCAAATGGTTATGTCTGATAGACCCCATAATTTGGCAACCCAAGGGCAACGGAGGGGCAATGGAGGGGCAATGGAGGGGCAGTGGAGGGGCGACAAACAACAGGGGCGCTTCTCCTTTGAAATATAACATTTAGGAAGTATGACAGTTGTTTAAGTAGCTAGTTGACTCAAAGTTTATTGGCTCATCAAATGACTTCCTAGCTTAAATATAGACAATTAGTGTCCACACACTATTCTCAATAAATGATTAATCACCTTCCTTCATTTACGAGCTCAGAGTGGATGAAATTCGTGATTGCAATCAGTGGTTAATTAATGGGTTTTTGCAAAAAAGTAATTTGAAATCATCTCTGAATTGATTCAAACAATACTCAAAACGACAGCCATTTTGAAAGTATTTGTGTTCTTCTCAATGTTATCAATGCTTTTCGTTGACGTATTTGAAAGTCACGTGATTTGTGAGATATACCAAACACTGACGTTATTGTTGAGAATTACTGTCTATTGGTATTAAATCTGAAGAGAAATACAAAACATTTAAAACATTTTGAATAAAAGCTTTAAATCAGTATTTAATCAAATGTTTGGCTTTTGTTTACATTTTATGATTGAATAAAAATGCAAACAAAATCGATACTCAATTCAATGGCATTTTCATTGTTTTGTTGAGCACTGAAGACCTGAATTGTGATTCAAAGGCTTTTATGACTAAAATGTTGAAATCAATTGAATCGAAATCAATTTGCGTCCAAATTATTCGATATTCAGATCTGATTGAAAGACAGAAGTTTTATTTGAAACCTAATTATTAATGCAAAGACAATGAGATGAGTGTACGTCAAGTACGGGTCAGACAGACTAATGACGATTTACATGTCTGTCCATCACAACAAACATCAGATCCAATGAAAACCAACACAACTGTTAGCCGAAGCCCGAACTCAAACCCTAAGCCGATTGTTAACACATCCAATGTTTCAGTGATCCTATCGACCAATCAGTCGAACCAAAACTTTTACAACAATTCATTGTCGATAAGACAAGAGATCCAGAGATTCGAGTCAGTCCATCCATCTATTTATGCCATTTACGACTTATTAGACTTAATAACTGATCCGATTTCGGCTCAACAAATACGCGAACACGTGGTCTGTATTGAAGGTATGCCTCAATTGGTTCATCTTTTTTTTTCTAAACCCAATTTTTGTCCATTTGTTTGCCTCCAAAACAACAGATGTTTTTCCCAATTATCCGATTCATTGCTTTGAATTTTAATTGAATCTGAAGTTAATCTTTGATTTATTTCTTCAGTCAAATTATATGTATTAACGCTTTCTTTCAATTTTTTGATTAATTAATTTGATATTTGAGAGCAGATGACAAAAGGAATTTAAGGTTATGTTAAGTCAATTGATTTCTCTAAACATCTGTTTTATCGATCAAGTCTTAAATTCAAGCGAATCATTATTTTAATGGATTTATAAATGAATTTCCATGAAAACAAAGTATAATCCTGAAGCAATCTTGCCAATAAAAACTTTATTGTAAAAATTATTATTAAATTTTCGACATTTTTAACCAATTATTAGAAATTAGTTTTCATATGAATTTTGAAATAGACTTCTTTGAAATTCATATTTGACATAATTATGGACCAAAATGACTCATATTTTCTAATTATAAACTACTGGTTATAATTGTCTGTGAGTTCAAAGCCGCTCTTATAATAAATAGTCTTATGTAAGCCTTTCCTCTGATGTTATGGTCTTATGGATGAGAAAAACACTTGGATTGTCATTAGATATGATTGAAATATGTCTAAGAATAATATAAAGATAGGAAAGAGAATATGAGGAGTCATTGGAGTCATTCTGCACTGTCTTTGATTTATGTCGTTTTGTTTTACTAAAAAAAAGTTAAGCAAAATATCGAATCGAATGACTCACGACTTGAAAATATAACAGTAGTTGTCGTTTGTCATCGAATATTGTGAAAACACAAATCGATACAATTTATTCTGTTTCACAAGTTTTATGTCGACTAAATAATTCACTTGCATAAACTTAATTAAATATTTTTAGTTCAATTTGATGTCTCCCTAAACAAATAATTTGTTTAAAATTCCACTTGAAAAAAATCAAGATATATATATATCCAAATCAAAAGTTTACTTTGAAGTGGTCACATGAATTTGAAATGAGCCACAAATACCTTTTTGCAACCAAAACACATGTTTTAATTATCTTTTCTCTATTCTGTTTAATTGAAATGACTTTTCTTATGGTAATTAGTTTTCTATTCTACTAATTTGTTTTGAATAATTCTTTTTTATTCTGGTGAGTATAAACTCAATTAAGGACCTAATTATCAGTTTTATATTTGTATTTCAATGATATGGTGAGTTAAATACCTAACCCGTTCTCAAAGAAATAAAGAGACATTACTTATCATTGGTTATCGCACTTAAAAGTTCTTTATTAAGACTTTTATTAAATTGCCTCCAATTAGGCGCTAATTATTATTGAAATGCAAAGCAATGCCTTTAACAGAATATTTTGGTTTTAGTTAAACGAAATTCCGATTCAATTTGATTTTTATTGAACTAATGGTAACTTTGATGTCATTTAACTGTTATCTAACAAAACTGAACACGTTTTCGATGCGTTTATATTTAAAGATCTTAATGTAAAACTCGTTTTTCAAAACTAATGTCAATAATTTTGACGATAGTTTTATCTAACACTTCGACAGTAGGTTCTGATCTCAAATCCATTAACAAATTAAAATAAAATCTTACATAAAATTAGTGACGATTCTAATAAAATAGTATCACTCCTATTGTTAGCTCAACAGTTATTTTTGTTCACTTATTCGATTGAAACGATTTGAAAGTCTCTAATTTTTTTAATTCATTGAATTCTCAATAAGTTGAAGAGATTTGTAATAATTTTTGTGTGAAAATAATTAGGAGATGTTATGCATTCGAGTTTTAAACTTCAGTTAAAATAAGATAAGAAAAGAAAAAATGTTTCCCTAATATACAAATATGTTTCAACTAAACCCACATTCGACTGATTTTAGTGTATTTTTTGCCACTAATTATTCTTGATATCAGTGCAAACATATTTAAATGTCTTAAATCATTTTGTCGTTTATTCCAAATGTGGTATTCCTTTTCAATTTCTATTTACGTATAATTTAATTCACAATTTTGAACTAATTTTCATCTGAGAAAAGTAAATACAATTTTAAGTGTAATGAACTCAAATAGAAAAGATTGATTCGTTTCTAACATTTTATCAAACAATTCATACAATTGTATGGAAACTGCATTTATTTATCGATTTAGGTTTGTTTCGTCACTAAATTCATTCTAACTTGGTCATCTCAAAGCATTTTTGTAAAATACCTATTTAGAATCTGTATTTCAGGTTATTATGCCAGCAGATATCCTTGGATTTTATTCAATTTGGTCTATCATTTATTCAACTCTTGGTATTGAATTTCTAAATTGTTACTCAACCGATCTAATTATTTTTGTCGTCATTGAGAATATGGTTTCATTTCATAATTGAAAGACAATATTTGAATAATTTCAGGGGTGCGGGTGGTAGGGATCAGACAATCAAAAGAGGTTTTCTACACTATCTACAATTTTGTAGATCATTTGTATTGTAAGTATTTTCAATGGCAGTGATGCGCAAAAGTGTAGTTAATTTAGTTTAGACCTTCTACAATCTATTTTTATTCCCAAAATTTGAAAGTCTTGCATGGCAAACTTTTCCTTATGATCACTTTTTCGAAAATATGGCCTAGCTGTGGTCGAAACAACATTAATCTGGATTAGTTAATGAATTAGAGCTCATATTAAGATGATTTTAAACCCTTGGGTTTAGACTTTCCTGAAAATTTTTGGATGCCTACTACTCCAGTCAAATTGTGCATTATTCGTCAAATTTCGAGACACCCTAGCATTTTTTGGCTAGTTGTAAATATTTGCATGGGGGTGGGTTGGAATTTGCTGAAAGTTAATATTTTATGTTTGCCTCCTTCTACATCCCTGGATTCTATTCTCAATTATATTGAATTACATTGCGTTAATCACATAATGATTGTGTTGAATTTCTGTTTAAATAGTGTGCTAGATAATCTTTTCCAATTTTATTCAATCATTTCTTTTGATCCGACATTCAATAGTCTGTGCGCTAATACTAGACAGCTGTTGACAATGAAAACAAACGAAGAATTACTTTAAACATTTATGACAACTAATGAATTGCACTCATTTTTCCCATGAATTGCAGTTTTTTAGCAATAAATAAGTTTCGAACATATTTTTATTTTTTCAACAGATTATAGCCTTTAGTAGTCTTCGAGCGATTCTATTGAATAATGGTTTCCATAGAAGAATAATTTCTATCATTTATTAATCTAATTGGTATAATGATCTGAAAATAATCAAAGCCGGCAGCATATTATCAAAAATTATTTTCGAGACTTCAGACTATTTATTAATCTTATCATTTGGTTATAACTTAAAAGTTTCAACAAATTCTTAGTTTCCATCCAATTATAAGAAATGTTTTTATTGGATATAATATTTTGGTCGATGTTTTAATCGAATATAAATTATTGTTAAATGCAGTAATGGTTGACTTATTCAGATTTGGAGATATTCGAATCAATGGAGGAACTGGGACTTTGCATTCCCTGTCCCTTTTCCGCAATTTTTGCTTTTTCCACTTCAATATCTAAATTGACTATTAGCGGGTGTTCTGTGATCCAGAAGTCAGGAACAGTGACAGTGACCCCTTCTCTTTTGTATCTCACTATTTGACAGCTAACTGTTCCGCGAATTTTCTTTTCGAATTGAATCAGTTGTCGCATAAAACCAATGATAGGTTTAACGCAATTCCTTCTGTGGGCTACAAGTTTGAAGGCCTGTCTGAGTGTCATATTCTTATGTTTGATCAAATATGCCAACACCACAGCTGTAGAGCGCGAAACCCCAGCAACACAGTGCACAACTGTTCGGCCGCCCTTTTTCGTCACCTGATCGATATAGTCGGCGGCCAAATCCAGATGCGGAGATAAATCTTCTTCGGGGTCGTCGTCTACTAGTATTCTCATATATGATATGCCCTTAATTTCAATATCCGGTGCTTCATAGCTGACGTTAATCACATCAGTTATTCTTTTCTCATCGAAATTCTCTTTAGTCAGTCCGAAAATGCCGGTCAGATATACCTCAGGTGTGATTTCGGACATTTCTGAAAAAGTGCCTTCAGATATGACTTGATAATCTGGGGGCAGTTTCTTCCTCAGCTGACGCATCTCCTTTCTGGTTTTCAATCTCTTAGTCTTAAGACTGGAGGCAACCATTCCTGTTTTGGTCTTTTTCGTGAAAAAGTTGAACATTTTTCCCTTTTATAAACACTTTGTTTTTTTTAATAGAACCGTTAATTAGGTTTAAAATGTTTTCAAATCGAGATTAGTTCACAATTTTCAAAGAGTTGTTAAGTCTCGCTTTTATAGCGATTATTTCTGTCAAACACTTTTAAACTCATATATTGTTAGGGTTTTCACTGAAAAATCTTTTTTCTCTTTTTCTTCTGGAAATAAGCCATGAATTTTATTATTACGCTAAAAGGATATCCCACTCTGTATCTAATTGAACTTGAAAATTAGTCCATTTGGGCTCATTCTAACTAATTATTCATATGCAAACAAAATTTATATTAATTAGTTTATAATTTACTACCAATTCAGTGAAAGTGCATTACTATTATCTCTTAATTTAGGTTTTTAGTAACAGATGTGTTGTTTATGCTATTAATATAATAAACAAAACAAAAAATAACGGATTTTCGTTTCAAGTTTATTTTATGATAATTTGGGAGGAAATGAAATAGCATTTTGTCTGAACGACCGGCAGGTGATGCAAATATAGGCGACTCTCTATTTAATACTTTGAATGACAAATCTATCCTCTATTTCGTGACTATTTTATAATAATTTACTCGATTTTTAATGACCCGAAATATTCAGTTTAATCGATGGACTAATAGCTCTATTAGGCATAAAAACTGTTTGTCTTTCCATTTTGTGTTACTTTTACTAACAGTTATAAAACTGTAGTTCAGATTCCACTCAAACTGAAGAATATTACATTAAATTTATTCACTTTAATCACGGAATTCTTCGCTAATAGTTTACAAAAGTTATTCAAAAACTTTTTTCTATTGCAAAATATGACTTCCATTTGAATGAGTTTATGCTTTGATTCACTATTCAAATGAACATTGAATTATTGGAGGGTCCGAATAATCCGATATAATCTGTTGATTCAATTGATAACTTCTCTGATTCGATGAGCCATTTTTGCATAATTTTATTTCAAGTCCAAGTGTTTGACTGTTGTTTTAAGTGTTAGACACGGTTTGGTTCCGCGAGAAGCCAATCGACCAAAACATTTTCACAGAAAGTCTAATCCAATATCCGTAGCCTTTTGTCATTTATTTGACAGTCATTGCCGATTGGGGCACTTGTCGTGCGTTACGTCACAGCCGTGGCAACTGAACCGGTGGGCGAACGTTCTCTTTCACTCGTGAGGTGTCCCTCAACAACGAAAAAGTGGAGTTTTTTCATTAAAATTAATACGAATGTGAAAATTGGAGCGAATATTGCATTTGATTGCTTGGGATCCGCTTCAATGAATGCAAGTCTGGGCTCTCACTCTTAGAAAGTTACGCCGAGTTTCGCTTCAGGCGTTCTCTTTATTAAAATTATATGTTCTCACTATTAGGAGAGGGTCTGTGAGAGTGAGCACAAGAGCACAACCTCTCCAAAAGTGATTCACTCGTGTCAGCTCTGAAAGTACACATCGAGTTCTGTTGTGCTTCACTTCTTTGCAAAAAGTCTTTTAAAACTTGAGTTAATCTGACATTCGGTTAATCTTCTGTTTCTCTTCGGTCTTATGTTCACACAATTTTCGTTTCAAATATTTAATGTTGAAAAGGCAAAAATTAAAGTTATTATTGGTTTGTTCATGGTGCTAAATTCGTTTATGTTTCAATGCGATGATTGACCAGAACAGTTTTGTTTTCGTCTGATTCTTGTGTGCACTTTGTTTTTATTAATTATTAGCAAATAAACTTTTGTACCCTTTTTTACGGCCATTGAATTCTTTCAACTCATTATATAAATAATATTTTATATAAAAGTTTTATTTGCCTAAAACTCAATGTTCATAATGAAAATGATTTAATTATTAATAGTTTTTGTTTGTCAGTTCTGATATAATCGTGCAAATGGTTACCATTTGTTAGTTTTTTTGTTCAGCATTGGACTAAATCATTCATCATTTGATCTCATCTTTGATGAAACTGTTGTTAGTTTTCATTTTGTTGTCGTCCGTTGAACTCATTTCAATCGATATATGGTTCAGACTCCTCTCCAAACATCTCTCATCACTTTTCTAAACAATTTGTCTGAAATTTTCTCCAAATTTTAATCATTTTTGTATTGAAGTTAAAATAAACTATAATTTTGAATAATGAATGGAAACTGAACTGAAGTCAGTGTTCAATATTCAGCTCACAGTTGTCTGACTTCAACCTTATCTCCACTTCTTTTTATGGACAAAATTTGCTCGAATCTGAAAAGCATTTTAAAAACCTAACTTGTATCATTGAGTGTCAGTTATGTTGGTTGTGTGGGTGCAATGAATTAGTTTATCGGTCGAAATGCCGATTCTCGCCACTGCCTTCTCCGTTGGCAGAAGATCTTTCCGGCTTTCAAAACGTGTCAAGAAATGGACACTTTCTGGTCGGTGTGAATATACTTTTTGGGTTACAATAATCATTAATTTTAGGTTTAAAATAATTGTTTTTTTCTGTCACAAAAACAAACAAAAAATTCAATAGTTCTCAAACTAATGACTGTTTATAATAATAGTTATTAAACGATATGATAAAATGTTGGCCTCTTTTCCCGATTTCATTTTCAATTGCTTTAATAACGGGGAAAATGTTGATATCTTTGAGTTGATAATGAACTTTATGTTCATTAAATTATTCAGTCAATCATTAATTAGCAAAAATAAGTCATTATATGTATTGAAATCCGCTTAAAATTACTTTTTATTCAAAGATGAATTTCATAAAATCTTTTTGATTAAATATTTTGATGGATTCACTTTTCTTCAGATCATTAGTACATATCTTTTTAAACAAACACTAAATGAAATTTTACTTTTTTGCAGATTCCTTTGTCAACAGTCAAGAATGGACTCTAAGTAGAGCAGTTCCTGACCTCCGTTTGGTATGTCTTATAACGAAAATAACTATCAAAATAATAGTCTATCGCATGCTTTTAGTTAATGTATTCGAGTTTCAAAGGGTTTGTCCGAAACCATAATTTGTATAAAATATTAATTGTTGTAAATATTGGATAAATACATTTGGATCTAATCTATAAATGTTTTATGTTCTTAGGGTATAGTCGGCAGTTTGACGAGTGGCAAGTCTGCTCTGGTCCACAGATATCTGACCGGTTCTTACCTTCAGGATGAGTCACCTGAAGGCGGGCGCTTTAAGAAAGAAGTCATTATTGACGGCCAGAGCCATTTGCTATTGATTCGAGATGAAGGAGGACCTCCAGAAATGCAGGTCTGCCTCAGCACTCAATTACACCTATTATTACCTCACTTGAAAATTTTGAATAACTTCTTCGAGCACTTGAATGAAATATTTATTTCATTCATCTTTTGAATTATTCAATAAATCGGATCCTCTTTTCTGATTTGTTTTCAAACAAACATTTGTCAACAAAAACATCGGTTTAATCAGAGAACCCATTGATTAAAGTTTGCCTTAAAATGCTATAAAACTTGATTGTAATCGAGTATTGATTTGGTACTAATTATTGTCAAATTGTTTGTGATTACAGTTTAGTTGTTGGGTCGACGCAGTAATATTCGTGTTCAGTCTTGAAAACGAGGCCTCATTTAACGCTATTTATAATTACTATACAAAGATGTTTCACTACAGAAGCGCTTCAGATATTCCCGTATTTCTGGTCGGAACTCAAGGTTTGAATTATTCCCTTTCACTCTAAACGGAAATCCATTTTATAGCCATTATTTGCAAAGACTTATAATTATTTTCTGGTTTACTCGTTAACATGAACTCAGAATAATTCCCTATTCTATTCTGATTGCTATTTAGACGCTATCAGCGAAAGCAACCCCCGGGTTATCGACGAGAACAGGGCTCGAAAACTGGCAGCAGATATAAAAAGATGTTCCTATTACGAGACCTGTGCTACATATGGTCTGAATGTAGAAAAGGTGTTTCAAGACGGTATATAAACACTACTATTGATTCCAACAAATATTAAAACATTGAAAACAATTTTTTCGATTTAAAGCGTGTCAAAAGATAGTGCAAAACCGTGTGAACGAGCCCTCACTGACCAGCAGTTCCCGCCCGAATACTCCCAGCACATTTGGCTTTTATCGTCAGCTTTCTGTCAATAGTGTTGTGACCCCTTCGCAAACGTCGAATGGCATGACATCGAACAGACCAGTCATTACATCTCCCACTCATTTAATGGCAGCCACCCCTCATTCCACTCCACAATCATCACAAATAAATCAAACAAATAATAATAATTCAAATAATAGTCAAAACAAATCACTTCCGAAACCAAATCTAAATAATAATATTTCACACAATCCGAAGACTATCTCAGAATCGGGTCCTTTGCCTCCAAAAAGAATTGAGTCCAAAGTCAGTGAATGTAATAAAGTGGCGCTCAATTCACTCAAACCGGTAGCTGAACAGCCTATGCCTACTGTTCATAAAGAGAGTTTGACCAAAGATTTGCCGACCCCCAGTTCAACGCCTACTACTGCCAGAAAGACGAGACGGCGCTCTAATCTGTTTCCACCGCTCACTAATAAAAAGCATTTGGAAGACAAGTACAAAAGCGGAGAAGTAGGCAGCGGTCGTGCCATTCCCGTATGTCTTCCCTTTTAGATTACTTTATCACTTAATTAGAAAACAAGTTTCGATTAATTCATTTCTTAATTTAATATCTGATTCTAATGTAATGTCTAATGTAATGGTTTTTGTGCGGACACAACAGTTGAAACAGGGCTATCTCTATAAGAAGAGCATTAAAACTCTAAACAAAGACTGGAAGAAGAAGTACGTGACGCTCACCACTGATGGAAAGCTGACATATCACCCGACTCTCCACGACTATATGGAAGACGTTCACGGAAAGAATATCCCACTAAAGCACACAACTGTCAAAATTCCCGGTCAAAAGCCCAGAGGATCCCGACCCACTCAACTTAACACTTCCTCTAATCAACAAAATGACATCTCTTCAGATCTCAATGGTTTAAGTTTAGGTACTATTTATTCAGTTTTTCATTTGTTATTTGATTGAGTAAACACTGTCGTCAATGTGGTCACAGGTGTTGCCAATGGCGCCGAATGTAAATTGATTCCGAGTACAAACCCTAAGTTGGAAACACCAAACGCTAAAAAAAGAAACCGACGCCTAAAAGGCAGTAGTGGTAAGAATAACGACACCGTCGATGACTCCGACGGATATGAGTTTGTGGTCGTGTCATTGGAAAACAAGAGCTGGCATTTTGACGCAAATAACTCAGAAGAAAGGAACGAATGGGTCACTGCTATCGAACAGCAGATTCTGTCCAGTCTTCAGAATATGGAGAGCGAAAAATCCAAATACAAAATCAATTCTTCGGTCGACAACTCAACTATTCAAACGATACGTACAGTTCCCGGAAATAAATACTGCGTTGACTGCGATTCTCAAAGTATGACATTTTTTGGTTATCTTTAATTTATTGTCATTAATGGGTATTAATTATACGTTAGACCCCGACTGGGCGTCCCTTAATTTGGGAACACTTATATGCATTGAGTGCTCTGGAATTCATAGAAATCTCGGGACCCATATATCAAAAGTTCGATCATTAGCTTTGGACGACTGGCCGTAAGTTTCGATTCCTCTTATTTTGCAAACATTTTTGTCTCAACTCTTTTCAAAGAATAAAAATTAAAATAAATGTCTTATAATTTAATGAATTAATTATTTGATATGTAGTGCGGCCCACATCGCAGTAATGATGGCTTTGGGCAATACCTCAGCCAACAGTATTTGGGAGTACGACCTCAGAGGACGGGCCAAACCCACTCCTAACTCGAGTCGCGAAGAAAAAGAGCGATGGATTCGAGCGAAATATGAAACGAAGGAATTTTTAGCCCCGATTTCAGACATAACTACTATCGAAAATAAACTGATAGACGCTGTCCTCAAGTCTGATGTTAAGCAGTTGTCCCTAATTTTGGCCCACTTTTCGCCAAAAACTCAAATATCTTTTTATAATCGCGATCTTAAAACTCCATTACATTTGGCCTCAGGTCGAGGATGTCTGTCCATCGTTCAGCTCCTGCTTTGGGTTTGTATTCATTTTTGATAAAATACTTGATTTTCAAAAAATAAAAGTGAATTTTCTTGAATTTTTAGCACAACCCCAATGTTAAGGCAATGGATTCAGACGGAAAGACAGCTCTATTTTATGCTAAAACGTCTGGTCATAAGGAAGTGTCGGAACTATTGATAAATAGTGGCTGTTCTGAGATGAATGGCGTCAACACAAATACCAATAATAGTATTGTACCGAAACGAAGGGGGAGTTTGACCACTTTGGCCGCTAAGTCGACCACTTCAGATGTGTTCGACAAATTGCCCGCAAGTATAATATGACTGACTGTTCATTCCAATCAGATTCTGATAGAAAAATAGACGTTCCGTTGTTTGCCGTCGAGGTATATATTGATAACTGTTTAGTGCACTCGTTGTAGGCATTCATCGATTCAGTCGTTTAAGAATTTCGTATTATTAGCTCTTTTTCGCACATTTTTCAGATTTGCTATAAGTTTAATATAAGATATTATTTTAATTATTATTGTATTTAATATTTCCCCAAAGAGTATATCCATTGCTCTTGAAATGAAATTTTGTAATTATTTGTATTTATGGTTATATTATTTGTTCAATTATCTCATTGGAGAAGACTATTAATTTTTCAGTAATATTTGACTCCACATAATATTTACATTTGAAATAAAGTCTGAAAGTTCTGTTCAAAAGTTATAAATTAATGTTTGCTTCGAATCTAAAATTTTTTATAAAACTGGTTTCACTTAATCAGTCAATGAATGTACTGTGTGTCCTAATCTAGGTGAGCATGCAATCAAAATTAGACATAATATACTTTAGGATAAGGGTCAGTGAATGTGATAACAAATCAGAAGAGATAAGAAATGATTCTCCTGATCTGACCCCCGTAATGTATGCTAGGCTTCTAATTCTTAGACTTTTAGGACAGTTGGAATTTGGACACACTCTATACACTCTATATTAAAAGCGGATAAACTTCTCTCAATTAATCGCTTCATCGCTGAGGGCTTCAAATTATTTTAACAAATTTAGAATTTATTAAAAATACAATTTATAGTCCTTTCCTTCATATTCGCCAAAAGCATAGAAACTGTCATTAAAAGTATTGCAACTATTATTAAATTTGATGCTATAAGAGATTATCTTCTTCGATGGTAACTCTAATGAAAGTCAATTCTTTTGGATATTAAACGCCAAACCATATAATAACCAGAAAAATCAGGTTTTAATCACAAATCTTTAAAATCTATATAAATTCATTTAAATCATAATTCGGTTGAAATAAAATGAAAATAGTTTTCAATTGATAACAAAATTAGAAAAACGAAATCACAGAAAAAATCAGACTATAAATAACTTTATCGCATATTTTGTTAAAAATGCAAACAATCGGTGAAATTGAAGTCATATTTGAAGACTGGATGAGTTGTCCAACTATGGGTTGGTTCGGATCGATTGCCGGACACTGCGTTCATTCGAAAATAGTATTAATTAAATTAATAAAAATATATTTTATATAATAGAGTAATGAAATGATGAATAAAAACGAAGCAAAAAATTCAAACGATAAGAAATATCGCAAAGAATTTATTTGCGAATGAGTCCCCGCGCCGTTGGGAACGATTGGTTGGCACTCGCAGTGTCCGGCCGTTCCGATAAATTTCGAGATGAACTTCGGGTCGATATTTTGAAGACAGTGGACGGACGTGTACTTCCGTTTTGGTCCCTATCCTTGAATTTTCGCCGAGAGGTCGGCACTGGAATAGTACTGCAGAAAACCAACAAAGCTTAAGAAAATATTCGCAAAAACATTAGTCAAAAACAATTTACTTAATTTCTACGTCGATGTCGTCCTCCCCTTTGAGTGCGTTATCGAGTGCTGCTCTGACTCGGGGCGAAAGCCTTGGAGCGCTGTAATCTTTGGTGGTGCGAGTGCTCACATCCAATTCACAGTCCATTACATTCTCTGCTCTATATCTGATACCAGCACTGCTTTCAGCTGCCATTCGCCCAAACTCTGACATCGGATATCGGAAGCCAAAGCAAGAGTTGGGTCTTTTGCAGACATTAGTCTCATTGTTTGGTCTCTTAACTATCTTCCAGTTATCTTCGTCTTCATCGAAGATAATTCGACTCAAAAGTTTGTTCTTCTCTTCAATAGGAATAAAGTTATCGATAATAAGATACTTTAATTTAAGTTCTTTCATGAGTTCGTTTTGCATGGCCTCCAACTCCCGGCGCTCGCGTGCGTTCACTTCTTGTACATCTCTCGTTTCAGTCTTAACCGATTGCAATCTTGAAACCAATTTCTTCAGTTTTTTTCGCTTAATTTCAATCTCGTGTTGAAGTGAAGTAAATGTTTCCCTTATCTCAAGGGTTGTCTCTTCCTGTTCCTCCAATTTCTGTAAGACTTCGCGTTCGCGTCTTCTCTGAGCAATGAGTTCCTGGTTTTTGAGCTCTAATTCCTTGTGTTGTTGGTTTGTGTGGTCCAAGATATTTATTCCTCCGATTAATAGCTTTGATTCCATGGCCTTGATTTTTGACTGAAGTTTTTCGACGACCTCAGTGTCTATGGCTGGTGTCGTCTCAGATGTTTGTGTCATCTGTTCTTCGATGACACCATTTGAGAGTCTGTTCTCTTTACGCCGTCGCTTATCTAAGAGTTGTTGCTTAAGTTTTTCGATCTCTGACTGGAATTCCTTGAGAAGTGCATCTTTTGGGTCCTCATTAACTCGGGGTCTGTTTCTGATGTTTTTGGCTCTGTTTGCGTATCGGAGAGTCGTAAGGGTTTCTTCATAGTTATAACTGGCCGGTCCTATGTTGGCCACCATCACTGTTTTGGAGTTACCACCTAAAGAGTCCTGCAATAGTCGGGTCAGTTTTGAGTCGCGGTATGGGATGTGAGTACTCTTTCCGTCGACGAGGGATGAGATTACATTTCCCAACGCAGACAAAGATAGGTTTATTTTGATGGCCTCTTTCTGTCGCTGACCAATAGTTCCAGTCTTTGCCTGTCTTTCACTTCCGGCTAAATCAACTAAATTAAGTTTTCCTACTCTTATGTGATTCTGTCCGTCAACGCCTTCTTCAGAGTGTTCTATAGTTATGATGAATATGGCGTGTGATCGGGAGGAGTGTTCGTTCATATTAGTGGCGCCGACACTACGGTTCTGATGACCGCAAGACATCACGTGTTCGATCTCTTTAATGCTTTTGCACACAAATGATGACAAGTCTTTGACATAAATCCCAATATCAGGCCTTTCCTTCAACTCAAGTCGTGAGGTCTGATCTTTTGCGAGGAGGTCTCGAATCTCTTCCTGATATATCTCCAAATAAGAGGAACGGACCAAATATTGCTGATTATGGGATCGGGCGATACAATTGAAGATTTGTTCAAATGAGGCGGGAATAACCCCCGGATTTTCAGAACTGCCTTCCATTGTGTAAGTCTTTCCTGTTCCGGTCTGGCCATATGCAAAGACTGTTCCATTGAAGCCCTCCAGAACTGAATCAACTAATGGATGAAATATTTCTTCGTAGAGCTCTCTTTGAGATGAGTTCCAATCATAGACTGCATCGAAAGTAAAGCTCTTCGGAGACTCTTCTTCTGCGGCCAAAGGCTTCTGAATTTGAACGACTCCTCGATCGCAATGCATGTCAATTATCTGTTTGTGTCCCTCTTTGACCTCCTTTTCACTCATTGGTCGACATCTGACTATCACTTTAACGGATTCACTCTTTTGATTTGATGCCTTTGACTAAAAATTTGTCGATAAATGAAAATATTCTTCAATGGATTAAAGTGTTGACAAATACTCACAGAATTGGAACCAATCGATAGCTGAGACCCGAATTCACTACTTTTGGACATTATTTGGGGTTAAAAATATCAATCAATAGATATGTGAATGATTTGCACAAAGACTAGAAATAAATCACATTTGAGTCGACACTTGTTTACAATTTATTATTAATTCATATTTCAATTCATTTTTCTTAACTTATATGAGAATTATTGATAAATATTTGATTCAAATTTATTAACAATTTTTTCATTTTCTGTAACGAAAGTCAAACAAAAATAGAGAAATAATTGAATTATTGAATAAAATAATAAAAAACAAAACAAATTCAAAATCGATATCTATTTGTGTTTTAATTAAATTCGAGTCAAACGTAATGTTCTAATCGTTAAGACATTCAATAAACTCATCCCTAATATCGTCCCTAATATTCAAAACACTATTTTTGGTCTTTCAGTGAGTCATAGCTTTCCGTCCATACAATATGTCTTCAATTGGTTTCCCTTTTAGTGCTTTTGTGAACACTTTTTTGTTATGTTTTTCAAAAACTTATTTTGTTTTTCATTTCAATTATGATTTGATTTTGATTTAAAGTCCGGACAAATACTAAGTAATTTCTTTGCCATAATTTGATTTGTTGAGGAAATGGCGGAAAAACCAGAAGACTTCAATATGCCGGCCAATGTGGTGGCCAGAATAATCAAAGAAGCGCTTCCCAACGCCATCAATGGTTTGTTTGTTATTGTGTTGTTTATTGTCTTTGTTTAAAAGAGTTTTGAAATGTTGGTCTCAGTCAGTCCGGACGTCAGGTCTGCCTGTAGTCGATGCGCCAGTATTTTCATACTATATGTCACCACTTCTGCCAATAATATCGCTTTAAGTCATAAACGCAAGACTTTGACCGCTCAGGACGTCATCGAAGCCTTAGAACAGATAGGATTTGAAGACTTCGGACAGCAATTAAAGAAATTTGAAAACGATATGAAAAGAGATAAAGTAAAGAAACAAATGGCGAAGAAATCTCTGAACTCCAACCAATCGATTCCATCAAAAAGTTCTGAACATTTTATGGATAACGAAGAAGAAGCAGAAGAATTAAGTGATGTCGAGGAGTGCTAATAATCAGATCAGTCAAAATGAATAGGATTTTATTTATAACTTAAAGAGTGTTTTCACTCCATTTACTCGTATTCACAAATCATTTCTTTATTTTTTCAAATTTATTAATTGGATTAAATTCATTGAAAATTGTTAACCAAATTGTTAACCAAATTGTTAATCAAATTGTTAACCAAATTGTTAACCAAATTGTTAACCTTCTATCAGTGGTTTGTAAGATATAAGGAGCCGGACATAGAAGAACATCAGTGGAATTAGTAGCCAAACAATCCATTAATTACTAGTCTTCAATGTAGTGAACTTTGGCAGCAAAATAAGCGGAGCAGACACTCAGCAAACTAGCCATAAAGACGGTGACACTTTTACTTCCGAATAATTCGATTATAGATCCCATACATAACGACAATAGGAATTGAGCCAAGAATACCATCGAACCGACCACTGCAATATCAGTTCCGAGACCTCGAGGAGGGCCCTCATTTGAAAACTAGAAAAGATTTTCAAATATAATTATTAGAAAACATTTTATATTCAATGAAATGCAACCAATTTGTGGATTTGGTATTTGGCGATCAGAGCGTAAGGCATTGTGAACAGAGTCGAGTACTGAACCCCAGCGCTCAATGAAAATACCAAAACACTGATCCTATTGCTGGTAATTCCTATCATAAACATCCCAAAAGAGTAGATGAGAGCACTTCCAATGTAAAGAGTTTTTGTTCCTATTTTCAAACAATTTAATTAATAGTAAATCTAATTTTAAAACTCACCAAAAATTTTGATCAGATTTTGGAAGTAGTAGGAGTAAAATGAGCAAGATATAGAGTACAATGTCATGCAAATGCAACCAAATTTAACTCCAGATTCGTATAATTTAAAACTCTTGGAATCTGGCGATGAGGTCGGATCCCCGCCAAAGACAGCTTCAGCGACAAAATCAGTGAAATATAATGAATAGCATATGAGAGACATCCAACTGAACAGATTTGTCAGACATAGTATTCGAAGACAGGGCGGCATTCGGACAATCGAATAGATATAATCAATGAAAGTAGCCGTTGATGTTGTCTTCAGAGCTATCGAATCCCTTCTATTCGTTACTTTATCTTCGGTTTCTTTGAAAAGATGAGTCATTTCGTAGGACTCGTCACTAAATTGTTGATAATTAAAATTTTTGGCCGAATCTTCAGACGTGAGTAAATAAAGTGGTATTTCTTGAAAGCTTGTGATCGTCAAAATTGAACAAATGATAAAAGCAATGGAACACAAGAGGAATACAATGCGTTTGTGGTCAGAACCAAACATCTCTTGAATAATTGACCAATTTTCCCAATCAAGACCTCCTATTAAATATCCGATAGCACCACCAAACCCAGCCATTAGAGTGAAAGTGCTCAGACCTTTGGCATGATCTTCTTCTAGGGTAACTTCGAAGAGTAAGGTCCTACTCGGAGACTGACAGGCGTCGCAACAAAAATCCAACAAAACTGCTCCCAATATTGTTAGCGAAACAGACAATGAATGCGAATCTTTTGCAAACAATTTGGAAATATATTCGCCGTTCGGAACCAAAACCAAACCAATTATTATTCCGATGCTGTACAGAATAATAAAGGGTCGACGACGACCATACCATGACTTGCAAGCATCAGAGAATGAGCCCAAAACTGGTGACACGAAAAAACCAATGAGTGGACTCAAACACCAGATGATAGAAGTGCTATCAATGGGAATACCAGCGGTTAATAGGGTTGGTGTTACAAAAGCTGTGTCTGCAGAATAACAAAATTCAATTCCGCAGACAATACTACTCAGAATTATTAATTCTCTTCTTGTCTTTCGACGGAAAATACTTGAAAAGTCTGCTGAACTCATTTCAAAATGATTTGCAATAAAATTCTCTTTATATTATTGTATGATCTCTAACCAAGTCTTAACTTCTTTGATCTGACTCTCGATCAAAATGGCAACAAAACTCCAATGAGTTTCACGTCTTTTCAAATTTTGCTTAAGAAGAGATCGTTGCCACCAAATGAACTATTTTTCTGACAAACTGTTACTTCTAATGAAGACATCATTGAACAAAACTAAATGATAGTGAGTGAGAGAGGGAGGGAGAGAGGGAGAGAATCGATTTTCTATTATATCAATAATGAAGTGATTAATCTTGTTATAATTGATTGATAGCAAAATTAATTGATCAACACATGAACTGCAATAATACGGTTATGTATATTGAGAAATCATTTGAGACACTAATCAGTGAACAAAAGTTTTCTGGGTTTCAAATTGTTGCAGAGCATATATATATGACAGTGTCTACTCTTGTTTTATTCTTTTAAAAGATCAAAAGAAGTTCAGCAATACTTTTAAAAAACTTCAAAATCGGGGGTCACTGCGTTGGGAGACCCTAGGATGGGGCCAAACGGACCTTCGGTTAGGGGTGGGGGTCAAACCTCAAAATTTTCCGTCTAAGGGGGATATTTTCCTGAAGCCAAATTCGTTCACAAACGCAATTAGTGGCCATTTTCTTCTAAAATAAGCTTGTTTCCAGTGATTTTAAGCGTATTAGCTATTATTTTGCAAGTTTGAAGACCAAATTCCTTAAAATAGAGAACAAAATGGCGAATTTGCAAAAAATGTGTGAATTGCTGAAAATTCCCAAATTTTTGCCAAAATTTCCAAAATTTTCTCAAATATTTGCCGGGTCCCTTCGTTCGCCTGTTTGCCGGCTAGGGGGCCAGATCTCAGAATTTTCCGTCTAAGGGGAAGGGGCCTAGTACGTTGGTCCTTGGTGACCCCTGATAAAAAATATATGAAATCAAATATGTTTATGAACCGGAAATAGACATTTTCGTGACTAATTTGCCTTTTAGATACTAAAGGAATTAAAAGTTGTTTTCAGTGAAATACAAGTTTATATTCAATAATATTTAAACTCAATCATTTTTAGACGATGTTGGTGAAAAGAATAATAAATGAATGGTGAAAATACATGTATGAAGGTCAAATAAACGAAATCAGAATCAAACAGAATCAATGAGTTATCAATGAGTTATCAATAACTTATCATAGACAATTCACTCTCTGCTTAAACCATGAGAAACGAAAACCAATTTATTTAAGTCGTTTTAAATTGCTTCAAATCTTCAATATTAACTGATCTAACTCAAATTTATAAAATGAATAAATGAACATTTAGTAGATATAAAAATTGATAATAATTTTATTATTCTATAATTGATATATTATTATACAATTATTTTTCTTAAAGAACATCAAAATATATAAATAGGTTCAGAATTTATTTCTACCAATCAGTTGAGCGGACAATACTTTCAATTAATTTTTGCGATAATTTTGTAATTAATGTAATTTTTTCAGTTAATTCATAATAAGACAATTCCACTATTTTCTTGAGAAAATAAATGTCGTTTGAGACACAAATAATACCGTCGACGGTATGAATGGTTTCATTTCGATCAGATTTTACACAACACGAGAACAGAAGGAAATCCAAGTAAAATGAGTACAAATATATTCAACAAATAATCTTAAATTATTGGGACAACTATCAAAAAATCTTCAACTTTGCATTTACTCATTAAAATACTGCATTATATTATCAATTATGTAAATATTATTATTATTATTATTACTTTTTCAAAAATTGGTTTCAAATTCCTTCAATTCATGTTTTAACTTAAAGATCGAAATGAAATTTGATTTTTTTTTTCAAAGAATGAATTAATGATTTGACATAATTTAAAGTATGAAATGAAAGTTCGAATAAAATTCGTGAATAAACTTATTTTAGTGTAAAGTATATAAAAGATAACGAACCGGGAGATCACAATCGAATGGATAATTCGAAATTAATTATAATTTACATAAAAATGACAATAACTTTAAACTCATATATACTGTATATTTATAATCAATCAAATAACTCGATATAAACTGAATAGAATAGTGTAAATTACATCCGATTTGTATTTTTCTTGTAAAAAGATGTCATTTTTTAATTATTATCCAATTTTTTGCATAATTCTGTACTTAATATTTACGAAGGATTCGTTTGAAAAGAGTCGGTCTTTTATTAGATTATGTCTGCACTGCATTCAGTTTAGATCACAGATTA
>JAQIWP010000644.1:0-21968 GCA_034695525.1 Euzetes globulus | reverse complement strand
GTTTTCAGTCTTTGGTTCGGTTTCTCGATATTAATGTTCACTGATTTCTGTCGAATACTATTCACTAAAATTCAAAACTACTTCCAAATAAATATCAATCAAACAAATAATTTTCACTCATCTAATACCCGGATTATTCGAGTAATTGATCCACCAAAAAGAATATTTTCACTAAATTGCTCTTGTAAAAACCCAAATATTCAAAATTAATAACTTATTGCCAATTTAAATAAATTAACAAGTATAAAATAAGTAATTTATAAATTGATAACTACTTTTTGTAAAATGTTATATTCTCCTAGATGTTTTGTAATCTAATCAATGTATAAAATAAAAGATCTAAGTTTATAATTTATTTTCAAACACTTATATTTTATCAACTCAATAATATGACTCATATTATAAGCAATACAGTCTTTCCACGGTTTAAAGAAACTTGGTTAAGAAAACCTCAATTCATGAAACAGTTTTCCTACAGAAAGCTAAGAACTAAAGTTAAGTTACACTGATTTAAAATCCACTCCCATTTATAAGAGATTTAATTTTGACATAAACCGTTAAGCTTTAATCAACACCAAAAAATATTTTTAAACCGAGGATAGACTGTATTGATTTCATGACTATTGCAAATATCAATTCATTTAATAATAAACAGGAAATATGGGAATTATTATCTGCAATAACATCTGGGTCTTCTTATATTTTATTAATTTCAGTTTATCACGTAAAAAGAGAGTGGAGGTTGGTCTCTTTACATTAATGCCTAATGTAATTAATACCTTGGCAAAATAATCTGAAAATCAATTATAATGTGCTGCAGAAAATTCTTGTGAAATCATCTTGAACGTTTATAAGCCTACCATTTAATCAAGTCTGGAGTAAAAGGGAACCCCGAATCAGATGTAAAAAAGCTGACGTGTTTTGTGAACAGATCTTTGTTTATTTTTTTCTGACAACTATTGCAAGTCTAGACTGAAATGACTCACAAGTTATGAAGTTTTTGTTCAACTCTTACGTTACGTTTCATTTGAGACTCCGTTAAAAAACAGATCAAATCTGTAATTCAATGAATTTATAAATCATTTTGAAGTCAACTTCAATAAAATGAGTGATAATTATCTGAAAACAGTGGAAGACTTCTGCAAAAGTCATGGATTCAGTCCGCCTAAGATCACTGGAAAGGTGGTGGATGATGGTCAATATCTGGTGACTGTGGCCGTGACCACCGGTGCCGACATTACTCTTGATGCCAGCCGAATGGCCAACAGAGAAGTGGAGGCCAGAGTTGAGGCCCTTAAAGGCTGGATCGGAGAATATATAAACAAATCGACCGATCAGTCGGTCCAAAGGACAGAGAATGAGGCACAGAATAGTCAGGTCGACAGTTCCGTTGTCTCCAGCACTGGGATCCACAGCTCAGAGCTGATCAAAGACGAGGTCTCAGAAATAGCTAATAGTGTGGGACACCTGAATGAAGTCTGCCAGAAGAAGGGCTTTGCCTTTCCCACCTATGATGTGCTGAGCAGTTGCGGGGAACCCCATAGACCCTTCTTCACAATGCTGTGCTCTTTGGAGGCTAAGGGGGAACTGATTACTGGTACGGGTAAGGGTTGTCCCAAACAGGAGGCGAAGAAAAGAGCGGCTCAAGTAGTCATTAGAATATTACGGGAACGAGAGGTCAATGCCGCCAGAGGTTTGGCCAATTCCAGCGCCGGTGCCTCAAAGCCAGACATCAGTTCTTATTTTAAGAACAAATTCCAGGTTTCGGCACAAATGGCTCAGAATATCATCGAAAACGGTTCCGACTATTTGCAAAAATTGGACAGAATGGCAGACCTTATCGACTGTCGTCTCAATTACATCCTGTCCGCCGGTGATTGCAATCAAGTGGTTCTTCAATTGCTGGTCAAAGGCTCGGACTATCCGTTGATGACAACAGTCGGCGCCAGCAATAGGGGAGTGGACGTCAGCCGAGGAATTGCCGCAAAGAAAGCGGTTCTTATGTTTAAAATTCTTTATACAATTGACGATAATTAAGAATTAAATCCGATTTTAATCGCAAAATATTTCAGTTATTTTTTCAATCAAATTATTAATGAAATGAATATTAATTTCAGTCAAAGTTTTGCCAAAAGTTTATAATTTTATTTTATTTTAATTTAATTAAAGGAAAACATTTTACTTAATTGCTTTAGAAATCATAAAATGATTTTTTAATCACTATTTTTAATGGAATTAAAGTTTTAATTAGTTTTTAATCGATTTTTCTTTTCATTTACGGAAGTTTTAGAAGTTTTGGTCACTTATTGTCCGCAAGATTTTGCCCGAAAGTATTGTTTACATCAGTGGCTGTTCGATGCCATATACCAGTTCTCATAAGTCGTGTCTTCACCTGAAGTCTATCCATACCTTTGACGCCAATAACTTCCAAAAGAAGACAATTATTTAAAAATTAATAACATTTTTCTATTGAAGTCTTGTTTTTGGCTCAGATTAACACATATTCCACAACTACTACAAACAGCACAATCCATAGATATGCCGTTCCCTACTCTAAGTTAAAGACTGACCCGATTTTTAGAGGCAGACCACTTGTGGCCAACTTTTTGGTCAGAATTTCTATTCCGTCAGATGTCAGGTCTGTTCACTTTTTGAATTCAAGCGTTCACAAACATCAGTACAGATATGGAAATAGAGGGCTTTTCATTAAAAATGAGCATATTTAGTTATTCGTCAGAAAATAGAAAATAGGGAACAATAAGATGAACTCAATCGTTACTACTTTTGTGAACGTTTTAATTAAAAAGCTTTGAATGATGTCATCAAAACATTTGTTTCTTTAACTGATTTTAAATTGAATTTTATGACAGAAATGACAGACAATTACCTTAAAAAGAGACGACACTCGTCGCCAGTAGATGTGTTGCCACTTAAGATTGTCTGTAGGGCTGACCAAATGTCCAGATCTGATAGAATGCCGTTCAAAATGTTTTATTGGGTTATTGGGATTTCACTAATTCTGTCCGCCGTTCGGACTGAAGGGAACATAGAGTAGAGCCGTCCGTTTCGGTACTGACCTTTTCAATCAAAAGATAGGACACTCCATTCTGTACCTCTATTTGTCTCTTTTTCATCGACTCATTCATTGATTTGTTAACAAATTCTTCGACAAACACTAATATCTGCACTTTTGGCGCCTGCAGTTCGGTTGAGCTCTGGAGGAATGCTCGCTCTCTTGTGGTCACCGAAATAGTGACCAGATTTTCCATTTTGAATTTGTCGCCACATTTCCAGTGATCTTAGGCGGACTGAATCCATGGCTTTTGCAGAAGTCATCGACTCTTTTCAGATAATTATCACTCATTTTATTGAAGTTGACTTCAAAATGATTTATAAATTGCACTGAATTTCAGTTTTGATCTGTTTTTTAACTGAATTCTAAAATAAACTTAACTTAAAAGTTGAACCAAAACTTTATTCCAAACTTCCAGCTCTTCCAAACTGAACTTGCTCATTCACCAGGTAAGGTTTCTATGAGGTTTTAACCTAGCAAGTTTAAAGACCTGTACTTTGGGGACATACCTATGGCTTCAACGAAAACATTGACAGAAAGAAAAGTGGATAAAAATGTTTCAAACAATGGTTTTAATCAATAAATCGAAGAGAAAATTACAATAATTTGTTTGTAATCTTACATAATATACAGTATTTTTCAAATAACTAACAAATAAACACTAATTTCCTAATTATTTATCCAATATTTACACTAAAAATAGTAATTTTCACCTAATTTTTGTCGTTTTTTTTATTGCCTTCGGTTTAAACATTTGTTTTGTATTTGTATTTAAGGTATTCTTTTGAAAAATATATTTTCAAATAATTCGCTAATAATTTGTGATTCAAATAATAATAATAATAAATAAATCTATAAATAGTGTGAAAATTGGATTTCAATTTCAATAGATTTTTAAAACAAAAATGTTTCGGAATATTTTTGGTGTCAATACAGCGTTTTTCCCCCAAACGTCAATTAAATCGCTGTTTTTCTGTCTAAATAAGGAGAATATGCGGAAAAACGCTGTAATAGTATTGGAAAAAACCTGAAAAAAGTCTGGAAATCGAAATTATTTCAATAAAATCCAAGACTTTTTCCTCTAAAATAACCAAAATGGGAGAAAAATGGCAAAAAAAATCTCCAAAAAGTCACTAATACTTAACCCAAACTTAAAAATAGACCTAAAGTTGAGTTAAAAAATAATTTCGACTAAAAATTTAAATAAAAACCGCTTTTTCTCTGAAATAGTACTCAAAAAGTCGTGAAAATAAAAATAATAATAAATATTAGGAATAAAAGAGAAGAAAAAAATCTTTGCATTCGTTTCAATGAAATTGAATTTCATTTTGTTGTAAATGAGTTGTTGACCACAGACTTGGGGCTCAGGTACTCATAGGGCCGACCCTTTTATAGACCTTATTATGCTGTGCCGTCCATTTCTTTTCAGTAGCTGTTCTCATGTCCGGCCAAAATGTACAGATTGGTGGGCGAGTGGGGTTCGTCCGTAGGCCTGGACTCCAACACAACGATCCTATCAAAGCCCAGTAGCCGGAAGTCGCGGCTCTGGTCAGTGATCTCCTGAACCACTTCGTTGTTTTTGAACGACCGGCCCTGCATTCCATGACAATGGAAGGCCAGCACAGAGTCGGTCAGACAGACTATTGACTGGACTTTGAAGTCGAAGTGCAGTTCTGCCGGTTGGCGACGGCTCGACTTCAGGACACCCTGCAGGTTGACTAACTTGACACAATTATCGTAACAGACCAGGATAGTGTCCTTTTCCAACTGGGTAACACTAATTATGTTGAGTGAATCGTGTCTGGGTATCACTGTTTCAGTGCCATCGCCGAACCCGTCGTCGCCATCGCTGAACCAGTTTGTCGATGAGTTCAAGTTAATCATATTTAAGTGTAGATCCCCTCCGGACGTGTCGTATGACTTCTTCACACCAATACAGAGCATAGGATACTCCAAATCGGGTGTTATTATCATTTCAAACACATTCAGCTTCGATGGCAAATAGAACTCGAATTGCTATCAAAAACACATTTTTATTCAATTAATGTTTTTAATGGATTCAATCAAAAGGGCCGTCAGTAGGGATACCCACCCAATGGGTTATTGAACAAACACTCCTGATATTTAACCCTGCACTATTAAATTTGAGTCCCTTCGAGGGCTTTTGCCTATGTATTTTTGGGAGAGGGAGGAGGGGTTGGTTTAGTTCAGCCAGTTTTAGAGCCCTAAAAGTTCACAACATTATTAACAAAGTTACTCTCCCCTATACCCCTGACATAAGGGTTTGGAACCCCTCCCCCCACCTGAAGTCGAGAGGCTTGAATAAAGTTGTAAAGAATTTGGACGAAAAAAAATTCCCTTAAAAAACAACTTAGTTTCCAATCAAACGTATCGAATGTCTGTTAAATTCAATGTCAATGTCATCAATGAATTTTTGTTCTCAATTACAGAAAAAAATTCCTTTTCAAGGCTTTCAACTGAAGACAAAATTACATCAAAACAATTGCTATTGTATTTTCAGTTCAGGGATGTTCAAGGGTAAGGACTGTATGCTCCAAAAAGAGGCCTTCCCTTGAATTGAATACATTTCTTTCAAACTCTTTAGGAATTTATTTAATCAATTTGTTTAGACTAAGAAACCAATAGATATTTAAATGAAAACCAGCCGTTCCTCAAATCAAAGATAAACGTTTATGTAAACCCTCTGCCCTTATCTCAAGGATTTTTAGGCAGCACTAGATTTTAAGCCATCGATTGAAAGCATGAAATCAAATGAAACGATAAATCAGTGGAAAAGAAAAGTGTGTTTCGAAAGGCATTTGAAAATTGAAAACAAAATTCACATCAATTTTGAGGACAGACACTAAACTGACTGACATTTTCAGGTGTTTCCGATAGGCAACTGTCTGACGGCCCTCAACATTAGCACAGATATGAGCATATAGAACAGAATAATGGGGACTGACCTTTAATAGCATGAACTTATTTAATGGGTTGTACCACTGCATAAGGAATATGCCGTTAGGTGTGGCGCCGCACAAATACTTGTAGCCGTTGTAGGGATTGCGGCCGACACAGCACTTGTGACAGCCTTTGGTGTCGGCCACTTTGCTGGTGGCGATGAACTTCCTGGGCATCAGCCGTTCCGGTATCCTATTTATCATTGAGTCGACCGGAAGGCCGAACGACACGTTCCTTTTCGAATGGAGCACTAGTAAGTCATGTCTATACAGGTATGGCGTCTTTCCCGACAACGACATCAGCACATTCTTAATGACGAACAGCCATATAGTCTTCCGGGGGTAGAGCTGGTCGATGGTGGCGTCGTGTAATTCATTCAGATTCAGATCATATATGCCTTCCTCACAACCTATGGGTCACAATTGAGGGTCAAATCCCCCAAAAATTAGTCTTAAATTAAAGTCAAGAGTCGAATGTTTGTGGAGACATACCTAAGAGTATGTGCTGGTCGTGTGTCTCCGGATGTATCCAAGAGGCGGAACAGTTGATTTTGAGCGGACACTCATTGAACACTTTGGAAAAGCAGGCGCCCATGTGCACTTTGGGAGTGGGTGGCAGGCCGTTGATTGTCTGCTGGGGACTACTGTTCTGTGCGTTCTGTTTCTTCTGGCGGTCGCGCCGTCTGGGCGGCGCTTCCGGTGGCTGACAGTCGCCGTTCTCGTCATCGCCGGCCTGTTGTCTATCACTATTGAGGCCGTTGGTTGAGGTATTGCTCTCGCCATTAGGCGACAGAAGTCTGCCGGCGCCGGTGGCAGCACTGGTCAGCAAGTGTTCACTACTGCCGTTGACTTTGGGCGTGGAGGGAGGCGTCGAGTATTGGTCGTCGTCGATATGCACTAATTCTATTGGTATTGACTGCGAATCACTGCACACTTGTCCTAACAGTTGGTCCTAAAGAGTTGGCCGCGAATTGTGTGAAACAAAAAGATAAATAAATAAACGATAACTGAATTCAAAACAACGACAAAATTCAAATTAAAAGATGTTTTTGTTTGAGTAATGAAAACAAAACTAATAATAAGATTATTAATAATTCATTCAAAACAATAAAAACAAGTAATAAATGAAAAACAAATGCAAAACAATAACATGAATATTAAAGAATGCAATTAATAAAGGAATGCCTAAGACTTAAGTCATGGGGATTATGGTTTCCTCAGACATTTATCAAAGTCCTGACAACAAAAAAATGACTGTGCGATAAGACTGGGCTCTGAGACAATGAGAAAAGAGTTTATTACTCTCTTTTGCGACTTCCGATAGCAATGAATGGCAATCAATAAATAGTCAACAAATCAAATGACAAATTCAAATGATAACAACAAAAATTATGGCATTCTCTGTCAAATCAGACAATTGGCAGATAATCAACCATGACAAGATAAACATGCCATTCAATTGACTAATTAATCTCTGCTTATGAATGAATTCCATCTGATTTTCTTCAACAAATTAAAAATAGTTAACATTTTTTTTTGGAAAAAAGTATTGATTTTAAGCCAAGAAAGAAATTCTTTGCATTTCAATCGCATTCAAAAGGAAAGCCGTCTTTTTCACTGACAGTAAATCAATTGTCAAAACGTAACCAAAAGGGAAAAAAATTGATTAAATTCATCGATAAATCAAAGAATTCTTTACCGGAAAAAGACTTTGAATTCAAAATGCAATTCAATACAAGAAAAAGTATTTTCTAATAATAGTCTTCAAAGAACTACTGACTCAAACAATGGGAAAGGCATTAGGGAAAAGGGATAGCATTTCAAAGATATAGAAACAGGAAAGGTATTGCTTACGACTGTACTGACACTCCAATTGATAAACTCATCTGAAGAGGAATAAGAAGAAGTCTTTCTATCGCTAATCAGATTTGTATTGAACTTTGTTTTATTAAAACAGTTATTATTGACATTAAATGAATTATTATTAATATTATTATTATTATTATTCAAAAGTATTTGTGTTCGGCTGCTATTGTCCAGTAGCTGACGGCTGCAATAGCCGGCCAGCGGGGGCGGAACCAGTGGATCGACCAGCTGCTGCTGCTGCGACGCCAGCTGTCTAGCCCGGCCAGGGGAACAGCCGAGCACCGGACTGCCATTGGGCAGAAGTCCGGGCCCGACGCCAGCTCCTAATGGTATCTGTCTTCCTCTCCGCCCGAATGGCACAGACCTATTAATTCTGTCCCATCCCATTGGGTACTGGGTATTTTTTGTTGTTGATATAATAGGAAGGGGTTTTAGGGAAAGAGTTGAGTGAATTAAAGGAAAAAATGATTGAAAAGCAATTAATTTCGATAAATACTGTTTCAAAGCCTTATTTGTTTAGAGGACCAAAAAAAGGTATTTCTAAATAATCTATGAATTGATTGCATTTTTAGCCTGAATTTAAATTCTAATTAAATTTGTAATTAGTATTCATTCACTGTTTGTCGGACAGCCTTTTTCAGTGAAAGGAAATGAACCAATTTTTCCCTCAATTCTTGCGAATCAAAAGCAGTTAAAACTATTATAAAAATATCTTTTTTTTGGGAAATAAAAGGAAAAAATATAATAAAATTTATTATATTTTTTAATAGAGTTCTTCACGAAAAGCAATCATTCATTTGTTGGATAAAATTTTTTTGGTTAAAAGTCTAATGAATTGATTAATGATTTTTTACGGCAATTTTTACGGAGTTTCAAAGTATATAATTTCATTTTGGAGTAACCCCTTCAGGCCCTCTCCTAAGATTAGGTAAATGTTCTTACTGAAACATGACAGTTTTACCATGGATAATAATTCTTGCATGGTTAAATAATAGTAAGGATAAACTTGGATTAATTGAATTAAATATGAAATCACATAAAATATAAACTAAAGACGTTATCGTCGTTTTAAATATTTCATTGAATACTTGTTTTTGTTTTCTTTCCTCAAAAAAAGTTATTTTCAATTATTTTTAAAAATGACTCAAAAATTTGAAAAATGTGTTAAAAAAACAAAAGTAAAAAAGAAATCATACTTTGATTGGAGAACCGAAGGAAGGCTCAATTGGAAGGGTTTGTTGGGAAGAGTAGAGTCGTAGGGATCGGTCCAGTGCTGCACTCAGACCGCTTTCCTGGCGCCGCTGAAGAAGCTCTTCCTCGACCAGTTCCAGGAGAGATCTTCGGCGTCCGTTTTTGATAGCGTCGGAGTCGGCGGTCGTCTCCATCCATGCGGTGGCCAAGTCGTAGCTGTTGTGTTCGGTGACGACCACAGGGACGGCTGTCTGGGGCTCGTGTATGCCCCAGGCCAGGGACACGTCCGTCGGCTGTGACTGTTCGGCAACACTGGACAGTTCGGTCAGAAGTGGGGGCTCGAAGTTAATGCTTTCCATGTGCAGCTCTGACCGGGTCTTCGGTCGACTGCGGACCGACCGGCGACTGGCTATCCTCTGCGGCACATTGCAGACCAGTTCGTCTTCGGCGTCCAGTTCGTGGCCGTCGAACGGCTGCGGATTGGCCACACTGTCCATCAGCTCCTTCATCAGCTTACGGGTCAGACCGGACTGGTGTACGAACGGGTGGAGGAGCAGACGTTCGGCTGACGGCCGTTTCTTCGGGTTTTTGGTCAGCGCCACTTTGACGAAGTGGTGGAAGTTGGCCGTCCAGCGGGCCTTGTCTTTCAGTTGGGGCGCCTTAAAGCCCGACTTAGACATTAGGAAAAGGGCTCGCATGGGGTGCAGGTCGAACATCGGTGGCTGCAGTTCCGCCAATTCGATAGCCGTTATGCCGACCGCCCAAATGTCGCACTGGTGATTGTAGCCGCCCTTCCTCTCGACGGCGGCCACCTCTGGGGCCATCCAATAGGGCGTCCCTATGAATGACTTTCTCTTGCTCATGGTCTGGGTGATCTGTGCGGACACACCGAAGTCGGCCAGTTTCACTTCGCCGTCTTCGGTCAGGAGAATGTTGGCGCCCTTGATGTCCCTGTGCATCTTGCCCATGCCGTGCAGATAGAGCACACCCTGGAGTGTCTCCCTGCACACGTAGGCGATCTGTAGTTCGGCCAATGGGCCCGTGCAGTGGTAGATGTCCTGCAGTGAACCGCCGCCGCAGAACTCCATACAGATCCAGAGCTTGTCCCGGCGCAGATACGACCCGAAGAAGGCCACCACATTGGGATGGCGGCAGTCCTTCATCATGAGGATCTCCTGCTGGATAATACTGAAGTCGTCACCCGGCTCCAATTTGATTATCTTAATGGCCGCCAATTCACCATTCGATAGTCTTTTGGCCTGAAATACATTCACAAATTCAGTTACCATTCAATGGCAGGACAGAGGAGGACAGGAGGGGAGGGGGCGGCGGCTGGCAGAGGCCTCAGGCCAGAGGAAGGGCATCAATGCTTACTTTATAGACGTCGCCATAGGTTCCGGAGCCAACTCTTTGGATCAGATCGTATTCTTCCTGCGGATTACGACGCGATATATCCAATGGTTGAGCCATTAATCCTCTAAGCAATTAATGGCCGCTAAAGAAGTGGTAATAATCCTGTGGTTTGTTTGGAGTCCAAAGACCCACAAAAAAAATGACAAAACAAAACGAGAACGTCATGTAATGCCAGACCTGCGCACAGACCTGTTGTGTCTGAGCGCACATTCAGTGCTCCGATCTCACACAGTCAGTCCTCCCTTTACAATGAACTTCTGTTCAAAGATCAGACACAAATCATATATTTTGGAATTTCTGTTTAATCAAGGTAATTTTAGGTAACATTTTTAGCATATTAACTGACCAAACTCCTTCTGCTAAGTTTAAGATGAGACTTAATCAGGTTTGTTTAAACCGAGGACTGAATGTATTAGCCTTTCCCAATAATAATAATTAGAACAGTAATGATTACATACGTGCACAGAATTGGTTCATTAACAAAATTGAAATGAACCAGTTAATTTATAACATATAAAAGCAATGGATATGACTTTTGACACTCCTGGACAATTTAAATATATTATAAATTAAAAAACTTAAAAATTAAATAAAACTTGATTTTAATTACAGTCAATTCTCGTTTTAAAAGAATCTGATTGAGACAGTGGCCAGCTGGCGGGGGTGGAATGAACTTGTTATCTTAGTTTTCTAAAGGAAATTATTCATTACAAGCATGTTATTAGTGAAATATTTTATCTAAAAAATTTGGTTTAAACTTGAATTTTGTCAAATGTTTTTTACCACGGTTACCAAGTTTTGAGTATAATTTCACCTTGACTACACCCTTAACTGTTATTGTATAAAATGTGCTTCCATATAAAGGAAATGCTCAGAGCAAAATGTTTAAAATGTCTCTTTAACTTATTTGAACATTTTATTACTTGAGGAAGCTCTAATTCTGGAGATACAGTCTATTCTCGGTTTAGAAAAATTTCCTAAAAAACACTGAATTGTTTAGGATTTAAACTGGAAGTGAGGCATAAAATAAATGTTTTCATCGGCCTCTTATTTTTTTCCAACTAGCAATAACTAACAGATTTTTTTAATTGGAACTTTAATAAAATTAAATATCTTGGTAGAAATACAAAGACTTTTGTCATAATTTCTTCCAAGATTGAATTCTGTACAATTCTGTTAAAATTTTTATTTAAAGAATTTTATTACCATGCTAAAATAAATAAGAATATTTTCTTTTTGTAAATAATTTATTATTTTATTCATATAACAATTTCAAATGTTCTTGATACATTATTCATTCAGGAATAACCAAGAGCGAATAAATTGTAAACAAACTTCTGTCAACAAACATCTTTGATAAACATCTAGCATTAACATAACTGATTTCAAAATGAATAACTAGATAAAATTCATCTGAGGTTTTAATGAGGTAATAATCGGGTTAGACTGTAGCTAAATCACTTAATATAAACTTTAGATATGATAACAATTGATAAAAGAGTTATTTTTCTTATTTTTTGGCTTCCAATTTGGTTTTAAATAAATATTATTCAAGAATTTGCAAGAATTCTTTCATAAAATTGAGTCAGAGTATGAACGATCAAGTTCACTTTCACGATATCGAACAGTCGCGATTCTCATCAATCTTACGGCCGGCCTCCACAGCCCTTTTTCTTAAGCCTTCCATATAGACCTGGATTCAAATAGAAGAATATTATTATTTTAATGAACAGAATATTCTCATCATTACCTCTCTATTAAAAAGACCTAGATTGAGTGGAATGTCATCTCGTCCATGTCTGACCTGGACCTCGAACAGTGCGAATACAGGCTTGTGATCAGAGGTACAGAATTCTGGCACAGAATTGTACTGATAGTTGATTATATGGCCCAACCGTTTGTTGCGGTAAATGATACGATCGGTAAAAGAGGGCACTCTCTTCAGTTCGGTCTCGTATTCGCTGGTATTGATCTCAAACTTATAGGTCGGCGCAAATGCTATCTGATTGGCTTCGGAAAAGTGGCGGAACAGCACTGACTTCTGCATCGAGTTAGTCATCTGGTCGTAGTCCAGAAGTGGGTCAAACATGTCGTTTGATTTGATACCCTTTAAGGTAAACAATAAGTCTATGAAATTGAACTTATTCAATTTAATATTCGAGGCGATCAAGGGTCCACTTATTCACAATCTTAATTGCCTTGTGTCTAATATTTTCATGCAATTAACCTGGATTATTCCTGTAAATTCATTTTTGCAATTTTTCTGGCTAGATGCAGTTTCCAGGAAAAATATTCTTGCTTTAGAATTATATAAACTTTGTGCTTTAAACGAATTACTCTTCTACTGAAAAAAATATCTTGGTTTTTCCTATTAGAACTTAATCGTCATTTTATTAACTATTATTACTACTATTATTATAACTATTACTTATTAAACTATTCAGAAATTCTGAGGAAACAAAGTTTTACTTGATCATCCTTGATAATTAATTATCAGAAAAAAGTACCTTGACATATTGTATGACATTTTCATGAGTGAGCTCTATCCTGAAGTTGAAGTCGCCGAACCAGAAGACACAGTCGAAACGACCCGTCAGATCACTGGTTATGTAACGTGTCTTCAAGAGTGAGTAATCTTTTGGCAAATTGATTGATGTGATGATCCTTTCGTACTCTTCCAGACGACGCTTGCACTGAGTCTCGTGGGCCGGAAAGTGCGAGTTTATGAATAGAAATGATGTGCCGAACACACGGAACGCCACAGCAATGGCGCCCTTTGTCTTCAATAAGGGTATAGCGCACGGACTGCGCGAATTGTGAGTCTCGTCCTCCGGTAACGATAAATACCATATTAGGAATCTGTAATTTTAACAAAATCATCTTGTTTATTTTATTCCATTTTTTAATATACTAGAATAAAACAGGAAAAATAAACTGTCTTGGTGATAGATTGGACTCGGAAGAGAACATTTTAAAACTGCATGTATCAATTTCTTGTCGACAAGTTCATTCTACTTTACTACTAAAATAGCATCTGGCAAGTTTGAGTAAATTGTTAAACAATTTTAGCCTTTTTTATAACTTTTTCCTTTTAAATAATTCATTGTTTTTTGAATAAAAAAAGTTAAGGCTTTGATAAAATCTCATCAAAAATATCGTGAGAAACAAAAACGAAAAATTGTTGAAACAATTCACGACTTTTTTCAGGAAATTCATTAAAGAATATCTGTTTTCAAAGAAAAAGTGCCGAAAATAAGACATTTTTACTTAAATTAATGTTTGCTTTTCTTAACAAAATTAGACTTTTAGATAAACAAAAGACTGTAATTATTAACACTTCCAGTGCTGGTAAGCCCTTAAAAACAATCAGGGTCGTAATTCAGTCAGCATATTGTTTAGAATCTGGCCCACTATACTGTGCTTTGGTAAACAGAGACAGGAATCTCTACAAAGACTGATAAATGATCCTGGGCTTTATACCCTGAGCTTATTTCTATTCATCCTAGAATAAGACAGCTTTACTACGCTTTAAGAATAACTGAACAGAATATTCTGTGCGCTCGGCCTCACAAACAGTTTCTTTCAATTTCTGTTTTTGAAACAAATCCGGTGTTTCAGCAGAAAATCAATGAAAACGAATAAAATTCAGAAATACTTTTCAGTTTAACTGAAATAATAATAAACAAGGCACTTATCTCTATATTTATACGATTCAATTTCTTGGAAAAGGAATTTAACAAGAACAAAAATATATCGGAGCATTTAACAGATGGTTAAATTGAGCTAATAAAACATGTCTCAATTGAAATCTTCTTTTATTACAACAGAATATTGTCCAATTAAATTGATCTTCAATATATTCTAACCAGTATATTGACAAGCATGACCAGAATGGACAAGCACCTGGCTTATAAATATCCAATTCAGTTTTGAGAACTAGGTTTTATTGGATGAAACCCCAATATTTTTAGCAATTCTATCATAAATTTCATAAAAATGCTGAGTATTTACGGGATTTTATGCATTTTAAATGATGACTTAATATTTATATACCAAGACTATTGGCTAGAATTTACGACACCAGATTAAGCAGGGCACTTAAAATGGCTTGTTTTTTATTTCTGAGCACTTGATGGGGAAAAATAGTGGTATAATCTGATTGGAAAATAACGAAATATTCTGATAAAACAATTTACAAAACGCTAACATTTAATGCCATTAAGAGATCAAGAATCCATTTAAGGACTATATGAAGAAGAAAGAAAACATGACAAAAACAGAGATAACTTGCTTCAAATGAATTTATTATGTCCTAGAGTACTTTTCTAATTTAGTTAGGAAAGAAATTGGGAGAATTCGACAATTTCTTTAATGAATTATTCATGTTTTAAAACTTAAAGTATGTTTTTCAGATTTTATTTTTCCAATGAGTAGCTAATCCCCAGTGTCATATTTTGAATCGCATTTCGTTCCTGCTCAATTTACATATTTCAATCTGTTTTATCTACAAAATAATTGGATTAAAATGAAAAACCTTTCAAGCATGTTTTTAAGCATAAAATTTTTGAAATGAAACTATTTCAAGCATGCTAAACTCTTTTTAGCTTAATTCAAGAATTGTTTTGATATCGAACTAACTTTCAAATGCCCTTGATAATTCTCATAAAATGATAAAATAAATATATTTAGAGAACAGTAATTTGGTGGACAACTTGTTATTCTGTTTCAATCGATAGACAGACATTCAGAGGAAAATAATTCATGGGTTTTGTCTTCAGAATAACTTTGAGATTATATGTCTTATTCTCAATGAATATATGAAGGGATGGCCAGAGATGCCTATTGAATAATACCAATCTAGGCAAAAGGCAAAAAGTATTTTTTCAGGATAACAAAACTTTTCTAGGATAAAAAATTCCCCTGCAGAATTATCTAACAATAAAAACTGGAAAGCTTATTCCTCTCTAGTTAATTCTGGGCTAAACACACCCGGGCGCATCACTGAATCTAAATGAAAGCACCTCCAAGTGTTAGCACATAAATGATAAAGTAAAAACTTATTGAATGAAGTACTAAATCAATGAGAGGGTGCCGTCACTCACAGACAATTGGATTCGTTATCTGCCATTTGCATGAATTTCAGTACAAAATCACTTTTGTTATACACAAATGTTTTGCACTTTCAAGCGATGACCGAATCTTCTCTTAATTTGAATAATACTGAATACAGTCTAACCTCGGTTATAGAACAAAGTCTATTATCATGCAAATAATAAACGGGCTGAGACACTGCAAAAAGTGTATACCTCTTGACAAATATACAGAGATGAAGGGCGCCGTGAGTTGTCGTGTGGTAGAGTACATGTGTTGGTCCGATTGTCTTCTGCAGATCGACCTCCCACTCCTTGATTGCGCTGCCCTGAGGCGCCTCCTGTATGCCGAACGCCAATATGTCGGCCACATATACAACACTCTCTGGGAGGGCTATCGGATTGAGATCTGAAGGCGGTGTATTGCTGTTCATGTTCCAGGTGGCAATATATACACTGATCTTTTCCTCGGGAAAATAATGGCTCAGCTCATCCGCTCGCAATAGTGAACCCTGTTTTTGGAGAAAAAACATCAAGATCATTTTAAATTTCTATTTTAATTTAGTTTTGCGGCGAACAAATATCTTGTTTATCAGTTTTTTTAGTAAACAAATTTGAATTCTATCTTGATAAAAAGAAGACTGAAGTTAGGCAAATTACTTTCTGGTATTAAACGGGTTTATTTAAAATAGTCTAGATAATATTCATGCTAAATAATCGAGTAATACGAAAAAGTATTCAAAGAATTAAAAATAAAGCCCTAAAACTATTCAAATTAATCACCATGGTTGAGTAAATAATGTTTCAATCCTTTTAATTAAAATCCAATATTTATTCGATAAATATTGCTTGGTTACACAAACCATAAGAGTTTAATTCAATTTTCCCTTGTGAAAAGCCAGATAATCATATTGAAACTAATTAAACCACAATGGTAATTATGGGAAACAGTCCTGACTGAACAAAAATATGATGAAAGAAAGAATTATGTTAAAATTGTAATAAAACTAATTACCTTGCTAATTTTAGATTTCATTGCATAATATTACTTCAAAAAACATGTTAACAAACAAATATCAACACAATCTAAATAAACAATCACGGCAATTCAATTATTCTATATAAATACATATAAAATATTAGTGACGTCAACAAAATAGTTAATCGAATTAGACAAACACAATAAACCTGCTAGATCTAATAAAGAATTAAATAAATTAATGAAGAAAATCTGGTTTTTGTAATAATAAAAGAGGTTATATTTGTTGCTTTCATATTCTATTTATTTCTTTTATGCCTTTTGTATTCAATATAATTAGATATTTAGGATTTATTTTCTCCTTGCTTCCAAACAACAGCTGGTTTCCTAATAATACAATACCCAGGAGAGTTCATGAAATGACTTCAGCATTTATTCGATTAATGAGAGAAAGTTGTCGTTTGAAAGCTGTCTTGGTAATAACCAAGGGTCAGGGTAAATAAAATCATCAAGAATAACCCATTGTATTATGAACCGAAAGAAAATAACCTAGTTCCGAATAAAATAGTTGCTTTAATTATAAATGAAAAATATTATTTTAAGAATTTTTTTTGAGTCGCCAAGAATATTCTTTGAATAATGTCTAATAATAAAATCTTAATGCAAATTGTATTACATCAGCAAAGTTAATAATTTCAATATATCCTATCACATTTCGGATGTCATTCACTTTTTCATAATTTAATAGCTTGGTGATCAATAATTGTCAAGCAGTTCCAATAAATGGGTTTCAATGCAGTGCTTTCGTGATTTCTCAGTTATTATAGTTTTAAATGATTTGAATCGATTTTATTGAAATAACTTCCTGATAAATTATATGGTAATAAAAGTATTAAGAAGTCATTGTCGGAAAAACAACAGGAAACTTTCTTTCAAAGGAAAAGAATTGATAGAAACCCTAATCCAATGACTTAGTATAGCAGAAACATAAAAAAGTAATCCCTAGACGGCTGAACATCACATAACTCCTAATAAAACTATACGGGTCATAAGCGTATTAAAACATATTATGGAACGTGTTATGGAATTCGTATGAGAAAAGTTGTATCAGGGTTGCCGTATTCATAAGAAATATTCACTTGGATAATCATACTAATCTCAGGGATAAGTATTACTAGCTCTTTATAAAAAATGGGTCACCCTATCGACTCCCACACAACAAAACATCTAAACAGATATTGCAATTCCAGTCCAGAATTTCGTGAGATATGTCAATAAACAGAATATTCTTTGTTGTGTGTGTGTGCTTAGGAGCACCATCATTAGGCTGAGCCCTTAAGCAATGAAGTGTAGATTTCCTGAAATCAGATAAACAATCATCAAATTTTATTGCAGGGACGCCCTCGTTCATGACCATCCCTGTTTTAATTGAGAGATTGCTTTGTCATTGAATAATGTTAAACATTGACTTATGGACTGACATTTGAAGGCGTACTATTTTCTACCTTAACAAGACAATTTAACCAATCATCTATTATGAGCCTTGTAAATGATGTCATACAATTACAGTATATTCTATCTTATCAATGTAATCTCACTTTTAAATAATAGTCGACTATCTGTTCATTTCCATACAATTTAAGCCTTATAAACAGTTGAGTTATCTAAAGCCAACGTTTATTTTACTTCAGATATTTAGTATTCAATAAATTTCTATTCAAAGGCTTTAAACATTGAATTATTATTATTATTATTATTATTATTATTCAATTCATCATAAAAAGGGATTTTTATTTATTCATTGAAACTTTTGAGTTTAATCTCAATTATTTCACTTTATTAGGAAACGAAAAATAATAGACTTTTGCATTCACTCTAATGATCAATGTTGGAAAACGTCAATATTTTATTGAAATAGGAATGCGCAAGGTAGAATAGTCTATATAATTTAAAATTCCAATATAACTGGTGTTGGTAAACAGTGATTATTAATCACGAATTTTTGCAAAAATAGCTTAATTTTCTAGCCGTGGTTTAATCAGTTTAATTTTTTGGGCGATCTTGAAACAGGAAATCATAAGTTGACCTTGTTATCTGAAGATAAATTAAGATTTAAACTTCAAATTAATTGGTTAATTAAAATTGAAATAAGCTTAAGGAAATAGAACACCTTGCACACCTGCATACTTTGACTTTCCGGGTAAACATCCATTAATATATTAAACATTAAAAAGTATGCTTGAGTATAATTGCATTTTAAATGAGGAAAGCAAATCGAAATTCAATTTCATTGCATACTATTTACAAACGAAAAAATTGATTCAGTGTTTAAAAATATTTAACTTTAGGCAAAAGTGTCTATTCTGTGCCATCACAGAGCAGTCATGTGCTCTCATGAATAAAAAATGCTAGATTACGTTGTTTTGATTTAAATATGATTGGATTAAAAACCTAATAAAAGGTTCTAGTTATAAATAAATTAAAAGCAAAGTTGTCGCCAAAAAAATTGCTTTTAGTTTGCAATTAATTATTTACTATAAAACAGATCCTGAATTCAGTCAATTATTTGCACGAATATATTTGCTTTACTGTCAGATTCACTTACGTGATATCCATTTGGCACAGTTCTGGCCCTGGCCTCAGATGCTAACACTGGCTTATAGTAGGGAAATACCGATGAACTAAGCGTATCAAATGACCTGTCCAGTGAACTGTCATCTGCGGTCGTGTAGGAATCCGTGGATATGAGTCGGTCGTAATTCATTAGTGAAATGATCAGAACAAAAATTTTTTGACCTAGAAAATCAATTCTTAGCTAATAGGAACATAAACAAAAGTTGCCATAATAAGATTTTGAAAGAGCACACCACACACACAACAACAGTGGAAAGGTGTTTGATCTCCAAGAATAGGTCCTCTTATTGAAAGTACACAGAAATCGCTGATCAATGTTTGTATGAACATTACCCTCATGTAATGCTAAACATGCGCACAGACCACATTTGTGGGCGCAGGCGTTCCCATTCTGTGCTCTTATCAATTCGTTTCTCAAGAATTGCTTTCGTGTCAGAGAATTAATTCATTACTTTAGGCTTATGTCACAAACGATTCTTGGTTTTTGAAACTCGACATTAAGTTTAGCACAAATAACAGTCCTCTTATTAGTCTTCTTCATCGGTCCGTTTAATCCGTTTAAATATCTGTTTCAGAAAGGATTTACAGCGCTTTGCTTTTTTTTATTAATGAATATTATCCAAGAACATAAATAATTTAATAGAACCGCAGACACATTCTGGCAAATTCATAACTAATAAATGCCAAGAATAGTATTTTTGCTCTCATTTATCAAATAAAAATAAAAAACTTGAGTTTTGAGATGAAACGATTATAAGTAAAATTAAACCTACAAAACGGAAACTATTTTACATGGGGCTACACAAGGTCTATCATGATACAAGAAGTAAATCAATTATACAGAATGATAAGTTAGATAGTTGGAACTGGTCTGGAACTCTGGTCTGGAACTCTGGTCTGGAAGATATTTACAGTTGTACTATATGCCTACCTTGCGCATTTCTGTTTTTACTTAAGTTGCATTTGAAATCAATAATCATATTCTATTTGAAAATGAGCCATTTTTTTGCAACAAGATATGCTTTTAAGATTAAAAACTCGTACAAAGAAATTCAATTTAAATCAGAATACCTTAGCATGAATTTAAAAGTAATTGGAAACCTGATATAAATATTAAATAGTCTTGATAATTCGATTGATTTAAATTATTTATTACCGCATTACCTCACATAGTGCGGCATGCCGGTATAAGTGAGGAAAAAACAGTAAAATCAAAGTTTAAATTTTATACAGAAAAACAAAATAATTCTAAGAAACACTGACTCGAGGGTTAAGATAAGCAAATGTTATCAAATCTTATCTGAATTGAAGTCAGTTTTGACTTTATCAGTCAACTTCCAAATTTGATTCATTACTGATAAACATTAAAAATTTCTGAAATGCATTGATGATAAAGACAAGGATGACTACGAATCCGTTGATTCACAAGAAAATAAATTATGCTACTTGTCCTATTTGATATGATTTCAATAAAAGAATTCAAGTTTAAAAATAAAATGTATGAAAATATTTCCCTCACTTTATACCGGCATGCCGCACTATGTGAGGTAATACGGTATAAAATCCTAGAGAAGTTGGTAAATATGATTTTCTAAACACTTTCCAATTTAGTCATCACTGAAAACAAGAGAACAAATAATTATTTTTTGGATTATGAGAAGAGACTGTTAATAGACATAGACCTACAATAATCTGATTGATGACCACTAAGAGTAGATTTCAAATATCATTTTTATCAGCTTATGAAAATGTGAAGGACACAACCTGACTATTTTCATGTCCATAGAAGCACATGATGAGAAAGCGGCCAATGATATGTTGATATTCCCTCAATAGCTAGATTTGCGTCAATATATTCTCTCTCTTCAACGAAAAACGGGTCCTTCGAGGTCTAAATAGTTTCATAAGTCATGTATTTGAAACCTACTCTTGGTGCTAATCAATTTGATCCCAAATGCATTATCTATGTCTATAAATTGTTCCACTCATTAGCTATAAAATTAACCTAAATCCTTGATGTACAAAGTGGTCACTTATACAATACTTGTACAATAAAAGTTCCTTTTCATAATTCATATGAACCAGGGGTAGCCAAGATCCTAGACCTAAGCGAGGGGTATAAAGTGAGTGTAAAATGGCGGATTTTTTCTCAAACCTCAGGGGGTTATAAGGGGAGGGTATTTTTCATGATTGCGGCCGGAAGTAACGCCGGAAGCGGCCATTTTGTTCCTTCTTCCTGCCTAAATCCAGTTAAATTAAGCTTAATTTAGTTTAAATTGTCTTTAATTCAGTTTAAATACTGTTTAATAGGTAAAATTACGCAAAAATGGCGGAAATTTGAGAAAAAATGGCAACAGCGCGAAGCGGGCCGGCAATTTTTGAGGGGTGTCCTTTTCTCTGCGATTTATCCTTACAATTTTTTTCAAACCTCAGGGTGGGTTTGGCAAATTCTCGACCTCAGGGGGTTACATATACTGTACCCCCTATGGCCACCCCTGATATGAACCTATTAAGCTTTGAGGCCGTTGTCTTTGCGCATTACTGCTACACTTAAACCTCTAATATGTGAACACCTCTTATATGTGAAAACCTCTAAAGTATGAACGGAAACTCTGCTCCCGAGTAATGTTCAATTGAAACCCATTATATAGTCAATCCATTCTAAGAAGGCAGTCAAATTAAGCCCCGCTTCACGAGTAGTTGCATTAAATTGTGCATGCTTTATACCTCTTTCAGAATTAAACTGTTTGAAACAAGCACAT
>JAQIWP010000643.1:0-21970 GCA_034695525.1 Euzetes globulus | reverse complement strand
AGAGAGAGAGAGAGAGAGAGAGAGAGAGAGAGAGAGAGAGAGAGAGAGAGAGAGAGAGAGAGAGAGAATTGATGACAAGATGGATTATCTTTATAGCAATTTGTGAACTTTACCAAAAATTGTAAGCAATTATGAGAAAAGTACTGATAAAGCATTAGATATACCAAAGAAAGTATAATTTGAATTAATTACACAATTATTATTATTTCTTTATATCATTTTCCTTTAGAGCCGTCAGGTTTCAAGAATTTTCCCTGATTTTGGACAATTATTGCGGAGGCCAGACATCCATTTATGAAACAAAACAACATTTGAAGACAATTTTCTTAAACATCAAATAAAAAACGATCGTTTAATCTAACAAATTCTGAACTGTAAAGGGTTTGCATTTGTTTAGCATTAATGACAAATGAATGAACAACTGGTCGACCAAAACAAAAGTGCTTTAAATGTAAATTACCAACATTGATTGCTTTAGTCAAAAAAAAAGGTTGGGTTGAAACAAATCACTGATTAATTATGAAATTTAAATTAGAATTTCTCTGAATTTATTATTTTATGAGATTTTATTAATGCAGTCAAATGTGAAAATACGATTCATTAAGTAATTGAGAAAATTTAGGAAACTGCAGATTTATTCAGCTTTGTATTCCCAACTAATCTACCAACTATTGAAAAATTGCATAACCGTTAGAATTAGTGTTAGATTAAACAGTTTTCACATAATCTCTCAAAATAACTATAGATTGAATTTTTCAAGATTTTAACAAAATATTTGAAAGTTTGCCCGATTTAATGATTATGATCTTTTTTCATATTTAAAATTTATTTAGTTCCAAATATTAAAACACACCAAGATCAATTGCCCATCAAATTTGAACCTAGATGATTATAGATTTTTTTAGTGTTGATTCTAAGCATGTATTTGTATAACTGGAGTGAAAGTAATATCTATAGCAACTTTATAGACCTATGCAAACATTACAAGAATTTAGTCATTAATAATTAAAAGTTTTCAGTGACCCAGCCCTAATTTTGATAGAGTGCTCTAATTTGATTTTATTTCAATTTAAAAAATTTTAAGCCCAAACAATTTTAATTAAACTCAAGCAAAATTATAATAAACGAATGGACAAAATAATTAATTATATAAATTTGTTTAATCAGATGAGCAGATATTCTAATTGCAAACATTTATTTTAGTTGATTTATGGCAACCATTTTTCATATCCACTTCAACATAGTTTATGTATACTTTCATCTCTCTATTTGTCCTCTTTTTCGCTCTCAAAAAGTGATGAATAAATTTGGAAAACTTTTACTATTGGATCGAATAAGACTCCGATGCCGTCAGATATGCAATATTTTGGCCAAAAAACTGCTGAAATACTTGAAACCAAATCATTTCATCAGATATTCAGTTACTTTCAGTCATTTAACAATCAATTATTGAAAAGAAAATGTTTCTCATTCGAGGATAACTTCGAGTATTGTTTTTCAACATATAATTAGCGTTGAATTCTCTGCACTTTTTTCTTATTTTTGAAAACGAATTGGAAAATAATTAGCATTTATTTGACTAAAAAAAGCATTTCTGGAAGAAATTCGATAACAAAGCTATTATTATATTATACTTTGTTTTTGAATAATAAACCCCTTTTTATTTTCATTAGAAATTTAATCATCTTTTGCTTCACATGAATTTCAAAGCAATTATTTATTTTGGTTTCAGTGGAAAACAGAAGTTTTGCTCATTTTCATCAAAATTTTAATTTGAATAATGAATAGATGTTTAAATAAAGAGAAGCTTTACTTCCAAAACCTTTCAGATTAAAAATAAAACTTAAATTATTATTTTAAGCCAAGTATATGAAAGCAAAGTTAAAAAATTAGCAAAAGTCACGATATGTTAAACGTAGCGTCTGTTCAGTGATGTCCAACGGAAGTAGCATTAGAATTAAGCAAGCTAAATTTAAAATTCGATCAAAGGCCTTTGAGGCACAAATTATCCTTTGAACTCAGACATGAATTATTCAATGTTTCTGGGCCATAAAGTTTTAAATTGTCTGAATAGCAGAAAGGCATTGGGTTATCCCCAATGTCTAACCATTACTGATTCACATAGAATTGCATTTTTGTTTGTCTCCAAAACAAGTGAATAATTTCTAAAATTAATTGTGAAAATCAGTAAACGAAATGGTAATTAATTTTGATTCTTCAGCTGATAATTATAATTACAGGAAATTATAATAAATACATTCGAAGCCATTATTTTTTCTTATTCCAGAATTACAGATCTGTATAAGTTTTGGTGAAAAATCTGTTTGTAATTCGCTGTCGTTTTTATTTATCTTTAATTTTGAACAGAATTTTGTGCTCACTTTTGCTCTTCATATTATTTTTTTAAAACAGTTTTTATTCTTAGATATTATTCTTCTTCAAAGAAAATGTTTTTTAGAAAAGAATTTTCTGATAAAATAGATCCGAAAGAATAAGAAAAATTGATGACGAGATAGAAAAAGTGTTTTCAAAAGAAATTCTTTTATAAATTGTTGAATTATCCATTTTTGGCCTATTCTTACGTTAATTCTTCAGTTAAAAAAATAACAAAATAAAACTGAGAGTTGAAAAGACCATAAAAAGAAAAAAAAAGAAAGGAAGTGAAGAAGTTTTGTTATCTCTGAGGACATCCTTCAAATAGACATAAAAAGACATAAAAATAAACTTCAATTTTTTCTATTGCAAAAAATCACTAATTTTTAATTAGTTTCAAAAGTTTAGTTCTACGATTAGATTATACGTACGGGTAATCCCATTGAATGTAGGGTTCGACTGACGTTCAAAAAGTTCTTCAAGTGAATCCGGGGGCGGATTAAATTAACTTGTGCCTGGCCAAACTCCAAGTCTGTCTAGGCGATACTTTTTTTTACCCTTAAGCCTGGGTTACGGCCATTTTTTGTTTTCAAACTAAAGACGTTCAGTGAGTATGGCCTCCCCCTTGACCTTCTCTGCACGGAAAGGGTTTTATGTTTATGTAGGGGTTTAAGAGAGAGGACTGATTTGACGTAAGAATAAAAGTGGAAATGTATCGAAAGAATTGAAATCCGGTTGCGATTAATTATATACACAAAACGATAGACAACAGAAAAGAAATTCAAAGAATAAATTGTTAGTGAATTTAAAAAACAAGAAAAACGGCGAAATCGATAAGAAGAGAGTAAATGAGAGAAAAATAGCCTAAAAGGTTGGCACTAATGGTATTATTATAATAGAGGAATCGGTTCGTGACTCCAGTATTAGCCATCAATAAGTGATTTATGTCTGAATTTCGTGAACTATAGCTTTGCATTATTTTGTGTATTATATACTATTTTGTTGGATATATTGAAAGGTCATATATGAAGCGCCGGTATATTCGCTAAACACTATAGAGTCGTCGAAAACAGAACTAAACATAAGTGTAAAACGAATTAATGCCTCGGAATCTGTTAGCGGGAGGCGACTAAAGGCGACCAAAAGCGACCAAAACCATAACCAAAAGCCAATATATAAAAAATGGCAAAAATAGGGATTGCATTGCATTTCTCGCTAACTGTTAAGTAAATCGATTTTCGAGTTTTTTCTCGGAAGTCGAGTTCATAGTTGGGAGAGAACCGAATAAATGAGCGTTTCTTATATGCAGTCAAAAGAAATAAAGATTTGAGTGAATATCTGACTGTTTTGTGATTCACTGCTAACCGGCTCTATGGTCACCACCAGTGGCTTCACGACTCTGACTTCACAGCCAAACCCTTCGACATTGACTTTTATTACTGAAACTAATTTGACTTAAAATTGGAAAAAAGGAAAAATATATTTTTCAGATAATGTCTAACGAAACCCACATTTCCTGTAATTCAATTAAAAATTGATTTTTATATTGGTGATAATTGGAACGGTGTGTATGTCCGACTATATGGCCCTCAACTCAAGTGTTGGACCCAACAGTGCAAAACTATTTGGCCATTAAATGCCTTTTTATAGTTTGGCTAAGAATTAAAGAATAGTTTGTGTGGAACAGTAATACAAGAACTGGTATATGAAAGAAAGCCACAAAACCAGACCTGAATTCAAACTGAGCCCTGCACTGGAAGCCGGTATTCAATGCAAAGGCAGGAGTAGTCATAGCTTTTGGAATCAATGTAAACATTTCAGACAAAAGAGGAAGAGCTGAGGAACTGATAGATTTACAGGGAAGAGACAGGAGAGGGAAGAGGCAAATATGAGAACTGTTTACTCGTCTCTCCCTCTGCCATAAAAATTGCAGTTTATGTCAAAATTATATTTTCGTTGTTTATTGAGAAATAAATTTTAATGAAAAATATTGGAATAAGAGATAAAAGCGATTAACTTCTAGTCTATAATTATTATCATTCATATGTCGTATCTCTCCATAAAGGATATGACATTTGCAGACATTTGCAGATGTGATCACTTATTCGCTTTAGTTTTGTCAGTCGTTTAACCCAAACGACAGCATTGAATCGCATAAAAACCTGAATTCAAACAAAACTTATTATAAGAGCCTTGAAAACTGTTTGTCCATAATATCAGTTCTAATGATAACTCTCTGTTGACTTTTGTTTTGATTTTAAAACTCCAGAAAAATAAGCCCCGAAGAACAAACTACTGATTAGACCTAGAGTTTAATGTTCTGCTCTTAACTTTATTATACAACTCAGTAGTGATTGTCGTTTTGACAACAGATCAAGCCTTTAATTGACGAGTCCATTGACGTACAGTCAGATCCGCATATGACATAAAAACTGTAAGCAATGATAACATTTATGATATCACATACAAGTGGTTCAGTTTGAGTCCAACCACAATGTCATACAAAAGCTATTTGGAAAAAATGCACATAAATTTCTTTAATAATTATTTCCTTTCGGAAAATTATTAAACATTTTTTCCATAATTTTATGATTTCAGTCAGTATTTCCAGAGTTGTTTCAACACAAATGTCAGCGAAAAAAAGTGTTGAAAAATCGATAAAAATTCCTTAACTATTGCCTAAACATAAGAATCCTTGAAAATTGACAGATCTGTCAAAATTTCATTTTTAGTTGAAAAGTATTACTGCAATTAAAATCTGGTCTAAAAAACGTCTTAACTGTTGGAATGGAAACAAATGAAAAATGTTCTTAACATTAATAAATAAGACAGAAAAGGTTTTTCTTTTTTGGTTCTAATTTTTCAATTGCTTTAACATAAATAATTCAAATGAATACCAGAAGCAGTGGATTAACTTCACTCCAAAGACAAATCACAGAAACAGATATAATTGTGACTCAAATAAAATAAAAATAAATTGAGTTCTGGAACTAATGCATAATATCTACTTAAGTTGGAAGAGGGATAGGCATAGAGGGGCACAGACAAGGAGAGAGAGGTCTTCTGAGAGAAAGTCACTGTTTAGAGCATTTCATTTTTCAGTCATCTTTTGCTTAACATTAGTTTTATGGCCTAAAAAATACTGAAAAATATTGTGTCAATTGCTAAACAGTTATATAGTGTTTGAGTTCATGAGTTGAGACGAGTCTAAAAGAATTGTCAGTTATATTGCATTACAAGTAAAGCCTTAAAGTTTTAGTTAAACCTTCTCTTATTTTTTATGCCTTTAAATCTTATGTCAGTGCAGTTGTGCTGGCATTCAATGCATTTTGAAATGCTGTAAAAAAGTCACATCTCTTTTTAACAACTTTGAAATGAATGAAATGAGTGTCACATTTCATTATCTGCTTAACAGTTAGCTATAAATAAATATATATTTCTTGTGTTGGCTTTTAGTTGCCTTACAGTGCCTTACATTGCCTTATAGTGAATACGTGACCAATCATTTCCAAAATCTAATACAAGAATATAAGCGATAGAATCGACAATAAAAGTGAAAATATTAAAAAAAATTCTATTAATATGTTTAACACCCATTCAATTGCCCCTCAAATTGTATTTTTAATGCAATAATTCATAAGTTGTTCTAAGAAGTAGTGCAGCAGCGATGGTGTGCTGTGCAGCCCGAGCCCAAAACTGGTGCTGCCAAGCGTCCAACCATTTAATGGACAGTTCATTTTTCACAGCTCTCATCTCTGTTGTATGAGAATCAGTAAACTGGAAACAGAAAATAAAATAAATATATTCACACAAAATTATGCACTCGTTTTAGGACTGAGCAATAAATTTAAATAGCCAGGTTAATTGAGTTTAAATGAATCGCAGGGCTTCAACAATTTATAAAAATAACAAAGATATTTTTGGCAAATATTTTTCAGTAATAAAAATTGCATAAAAATGAGCATGCTTATGCTCGCCCCCACTGCACATATTTTTAATATGAACTTTTGACAACTTTAACGGTTAGTTAGTTCTGGAATCGAAACATTGCACTAAAGCCTAACTTTAGCTAAGGTTCTGGGGAAGGCCTGACAGGCCCTGATGTGACACAATCTACGGATTAGAGTTCGTCCAGTTTTCGAGTGCCAACAAAAAGAAACATTGGGATCGCAGTTCTGGATGAACTCGTTTTGAACCAGTTTAACGAAAGTTGCCGGCTCCAATGAGTCATAGGTACTTGCCAAAATGATCACACACAGGAAAATAAGAGATTTGCGATAAATCTTTTTAACTCAATATCTTTGGCTGATTTGTTGAACTAAATGTAGAGGCAAATCCTAATTTATTATATAAACGGCTTGGACTGTAGTGCTCAGAGCTATGCCTTCAATTGGATAGAGTGTGAATGCAATGCAAATGTATTAGGAGTTGCAATGAATGGCTGTTCAGTAACTCTCGACAATTGCCACAGAAAACGATCGAAAGAAGAGAAACAGAAAGAATGTGAGGGAAAGTGGGGTTAGAATTGTGAACAGAATATAATCAAAGGCTAACTATCGGTGTTTATATAATTTAATCGAATTAAGTGCGAGTCTTAGCCATTGCCATACAATGCCTGTGCGAGTGTACTGTGCCTGTGTCGGTACTGGCAATGCTATTATGCACACAACATAGCCGTCAGCATCCACTCTGACTGAACAGCCGAAGCCCTGGTGTTATTGACAGCCAATAGGGAAGTGGGTTAAGCCATGCAACCAATCAGATGCCGGTTATATCACATGCTTTTGTTTGTTGATAAGAGAGAGAAACCGGCACTCAATTGGCAACAGAGTCGGCCATAGAGACTGTGTGAACGACGTTGAGCAGCACTGGCAGCACCGGCAGCACCAGTAGTACACTGCACAGCAGCGAACAGCTGACACCAGAATAACAACAACAAGAGAGTCAGACTCACAGCTCAGAGCACTCACTCTTCTTATTGTGAACCATACGAACCGTACCATCAAACCAATCAATACTACCAGACTATTGATGTCTGACACCACTCAGTCCAACTGTTACTACCGCACAACATATTACACCGGCACTAATTGTCCGCCACTCCGCCATTTGTACCGATAAAGCGGCTAAAGTTTACCCGAAATTTGTGTCGTTTTTTATAAATACTTTTTTTTGTTGTGTTTTGAACTGAAAACTAGTCTTCACTAAAACTCTCGCTCTTTGTATTCGAGACCAAAACAAAGAGATTTTTTTCCACTCGTTTTTCTTCTCATTTTTATTTCAGTTTTAGTTTTAAATATATTTTTATTGAAAATGTTTTTTAATTTGGACTCAAATCAAACAAATTGTTCGTCGAAAAGAACTGATCAAAAGACTTAGTATTAGACAATCAGTAGAAGCCGACCATTGAAGCCATGGCTGCCGTTACCTCCGATGGACTGAAGCGCAGAAGCGACTGAATTTTGTTTCGACTCAGAGGTATGTCTTGTGGCAAACGTTTGGCCAAACGATCCATTTTGGGGACCCGTGTCTGCGCTCCGTTAGACAAACACTACTATTCGGGTATAATTAAGGCGACCAAGACCAGTAGTGTTGACACCAGAGACACCTTGTATTCGGTTATCTTCGACAATATCTTCAATGGCAAGAAAGTGACGCTCGACTACTCCGCACAACAGCTGATTGGTCCCGGATTTCAGGGGGTGTCCATCGCAAACCTAAACAAAGGACAGAAAATTTATTTGACTTACAACGGAAGGGAGGTCTCCGGGGCTGTTGATTGTCACCTGTCCAACGATGAAGTCTTCCTCACAATCGACAACACATCCAATAATTCTAATCAAAATTCTCTTATAAATCAGACACCGATTAAAGTTAAGCGAAGGTTAGATGAGATAAGACTTCTGGAGAGCCGAAAGTCGGCCCGACTTCAAGAGATAGATACAGATTACTCGAAAGTAGCTGAAGGACAGACGGACCCGATTCGTCGGCGAACCTCATCCATGTCGTCATCGGTGTCCAACTCATCAATGAGTTCACACATCGACGTCCCTATTGTTCAAAAGTAAGGACTTTATTATTCAGTTTTTGTTTTGCTTTTTATTATAATTTACTATTCATTCGAATCAATACGAGATTTGAATCGACTTTTTCTCACATTTAATGAATGCTTACGAAGACTATCATTGTTTTGATTCAATTCAATGGCAATACTATGAGAACAATAACTCATTTTTCATTTTTTCCATTTGTTATAATCCTTAAGGTTTTTGAGTGAAGTCTTTCGAAATCTTCATTACTGTTAATCAAAAGGATTGCATGAATGACATAATTCAGTCAATTTTTACATTTCACTCTATCTTTCTCTTACATACTCTTCTAAGACGTGAATACAGTGCCGACGCTTTTGTTTGAAATGCAAAAACTAATGGCAATAAAAGGGAAACTATAAGTGTGTTAATTATGTTTTTTAATCAGAATCTGTTTTACTAAATGTTTTTACAGCTAATAAACATTACATTTTTCTCAACTCTTATAATTTAAGTTTAAAACTGTTTGTTAAAAGTCCGATGGAAAAAGTGCTGCCAATTAAATACACAGAGAAAAACATTTGACTTTCGGCTATTGAAGAGCTAATAATTTTTTTTCTACACCAAACGAATGATTATATTAATTGCCTTCTTTTTTAATGTTCGTTAATTTCTTCTTGAATTCATAATTTTCCCGAATATTTTCTTTGAATAATTAAATGCGAAAAAAGGTTTCTTCAAAATTATAGTCTTGTTTACGATAGAGTTAAACAATTTATTTTTTACGCAAAGACTCCAATGTTTTCCAGTGTTGTGTGTGTTCTGTGTTTAAATATTATGTTTCATGAATTCAAAGTCTGGGATCCACTAATGTTTGTCCTAATTTTCAGAATTGAAATAAAATATAAAATTAAGTGTAAATAAAATACAAATAATGTTACGCTTCGGTCCATACAATCTATTGTGCGTTCGTTTTATTAGATTTCAATAGCTTTTTATTCGGTATTATTTTCCATATTTTATGTCATTTTAAAAAAAAAACCTGAATTATATTCAGGGAACAGCATTACGAGAAACCAGTGCTCGCAATCACACTATAAACCATTATTTTTTAGTCTTTTTTCATATTCTGTTATTTTTTCGACTGAACTGGAATATCAATACAGTAGTAGAAAAACTAGAGTTTCCTTTAATTACAAAGTGTTTGCTGTTCTGCTCTTTTGTTTTTCAATTCATATAAATTATTATTAATATTGTTGGAAATGAACATAAAAGGGTTGAAAAATGCAATTTTTTGTTTAGACCCGAAAAACATATGATTATCGCCTAAACTAAGCGCAAGACTAACTTTCGCTTCCGCTTAGGGATAAGACATTGGCTTTGGTTTTGTTTATTATATATTTGCCAGCACTTCCAATACTGACTATTCCTTATATTCTTGCAAACAGTGTTTAGTGTAGTTTGCATTTAAACGACTGATTCTCACAACTAATTACTTTCAATTCAGCAAAAGCTGAAGAAAAAACAAATTCTATATTTAATGCTCCGTTAGATTAGAGCAGTATTTAAACCATATTTTTTGAACAACTAATTCGAGTTTAATTATAATTATTAGTGTTTGAGTGAAGTGCGAATATAGTGAACCAAATTCACAGCATTAGTAATAATTGATATGAAAAAGTTTATTTCGCTTCTCTTATTGTTAAAGACTTAAAGCCGAAGGAATGGTAATATTTGGTGGACTCTTGTATCTCAAGGAAAACCTGATATACCACTTGTTCGCCATTGGAATAGAAAAATAGGGCTAACGCTTACAACTGAGCTTTGTGTTAAAAAAATGGCAGCTAATGGTGGGCGACGCCCGTTAGATATCTTGTGCGGTGGGTCTGACTGCTGGCAAGCTTGACATAACATACGAGTGCCATATATTCTGTATGTTATACGAGAGCGTCCTTAAAGAGCTTTGCTTTCAATGCTGTTCAGTAGTATTGCTTAGAAATACCAGTTATGATAGCATTTCATATGTGGTGTAAGACTTGTCGACAAAACCGGAGAGCCGGCAAACATACAATTCGAGGTCAACTTCTTGCCGGCTTCGGCCTTCCTCTCAGCTTTGACTTCGCAGCTGTTGTTCGGATCGACTCAAAGTCATCCCAAACCCACCACTGATTGTGTAGTACTTTTTCAATGGTTTCGCAAACATATTCTCTATTAAGCATTACTTCCACAAAATCATAATTTAGTCGAAACGCTATTAATATCAGAGAAAATTTTGTTGCTGTCCTTCAACGCTACTTAACGCTCAGTTAATACCAGCGCCCAAACACTTCCATTGGCTATAATAGACGTCATATTATTTCGCTTTATTATTACCGGTATTTTTATTTTTGCTGAAGAAAAGAGAGAGAATATTACAACTGAACTATTATTAATCAAATTTTTAATTATCACATCTAAATAATACATCAAATAATACCTTGACTTCAATGTCATCTGTGATGTGTGTGCAAATCCATACAAAATATACCATTAAAATATTTTTTTGAATAAAATTATTCTCAATCATAGATTTGAATTCAAGAATCTTTTTTCTCCTAAAATGCGTATTCTCTGTAAGCGATCAGATTTTTATTATTGGCTCCGACTATGAATTCATTTTTATTACCGAAATAACCTCTAAATCCACAATTTATTACAAATTCTATTATTGAACTGTAATTCCAATACTGAATCAATAGAAATGAACTTAACATTAGAACAAATGTCAATATTATTTCAGCTGTCAATCGGTCCTCTAATATACAAATATATGAGACGTTTTACTCTTTTTTTTACTCTATCTTTTGTCTAATAAGTTAGTTGTCGTGTAATAACTGTTTATTTGTTATTTTGTTTGCCTAAACGATGGAATAAAGTAATATCTATTCATATAAGTAATGATGAATTAAATACAATTAAGAGCCGAATATCTCTACACTTTAAGAACACATTAGGGATGAAAATTTAGCTCAAATTTTCCTTCAATGTTTAGGTTGGGTTTTCACGATTTGGCTTAGATATTTATGCAAGGTTAAACTTCTTTATTAGTCATCCCAATGGTAAAGAGTTTTAATTAAACGATTATGTTATCGATTTTAACTGATTAAAATCATTTGATTTCATCATATGCTTCAGAACATGACATTAAATTAATAAAGTTAAAACTGAAAATAAGCTTTGAACTAAAAGTCCTTGTTTACTCAAAAAATCTAATTAGCTTCAATTAAATTAAGTACGAAAGCAAGGGTTGAATTTAGCCTCGACTTACACAATGGTACCTTGTATCTTTAATTTAGTGTTAATATTTTGCTAAAATTAGAGACCCAACAGCTCTAACATGCTATCAAAGAGTGTTGTATTTCGGATTGAATAGAGCACAGAATAAATGGATAAATATTATACAATATTATTATTTGTTGTGTATTTTAGTTATGTTTATATATGCAGATGTTTTGCTGGTTTTTCTGCTATTTATTTATAAAGTTATTCACATTTCACTCTGTTATTCACGCATTGATTGTCCAGAGAAAGAACGCATAGAAACAGATGAATGTCAGCAAAAATTATGGTCTTATGCGCTGTCAGTTTGTTCTGGGTTTTGTTTATATTCCTGTTCTCTAGAAATAAGAATAAAATAGGAGAGAATCGACACTCTTATCAAGAGCTGAGCGAATATTTATGTATTTGTGACAACAAATGAAGACTCAATTTATGCCACAAATTAAAGACAAACTGAATGACTGTATAACGAGTTTATTGTCGAACTGAATGGTGAAGAGGAAGCGAAATACTGACAGAAAGAGAAGACAGAGTCGAACCGATGCGAATCAGCTGACTCTCAGTTGACTCTTTCCTGCTTTTTCCCATTCAATCCGAACAGTTTTGTTGCGAACCTTTTTATTGATTACAACTATTCCCAAAATAATCTACAATTTTTGTGTCCGATCACAGCATTTGCGCAGACCTTGCCACTAATGGTTGCGCTCCCAATATCTGTTCTCTTCTCTACATTGCGTGCAATGCATTCACTAAAATACAAGAACCTCTGAAACTGAAAAAATGCTTTTGTATTCCTATCCATTTGTGTCTACTTTACAAATGTATTTCTTCTTCTTGTGTTGGGTATGCCTTACAGTTGGCTCCGATTTATTATTCTATTAGTTCTCAACACGAAGTTTACCACAAATTCCGATCGATCTGATTATCGATTCAATTAGTTATCACTCTTTACAGCTATTGTCTTACTATTTAAATAGCAAACACTTTAGTCATTGGCATAAAACACAATTCAGTTATCGATTCATTTCATTGAAATAACTTTTAACTCTGACACAAATGATAGTCAAAAATATGGATAAGTTTTCCACAATTATTTTTATCACTGAATCATTGATTTGTTATCGGATAAAGTGATTTCATCTTTTTTTCCAAATTTTTCAGCACTTGATTACAAAATTGAATAATTCTATATTTTTGCGTCAAATGACTGATAGGGAAAAATATTTGTGTAAAGTAACGATCGATTTGATTATAATTGATTAACTGATCCTAAAATGATAATAAAATTATTTATGAGCTCATTGACCAAAAGTTCAGACCTTTTTTCCTCTTTTTTCTAACAGCAATTTTGGGCTTAATTTAAAAATTTTATTGTTTAATAATTCAGTCGACTTTTTTTGCTCTCACCATAAGTGACATCCCATACACTGTAATACAATTTCAGTTGAGTTTGTGTTTTGTTGTGTTTTGGAGCCGGTGTTGAATACGAGCGCTGAATAGTAAGCGGTTGTGTAATAATGAGCTGAAGGCTATTTCTGACGCCGAACCAGTGCTGTGTCTCTGTCTACGCAGAAGAAGAGGCCATCAATAAAAACTATATTTTGCTAATAATCACAATTCTCTGACCGTTTGGCAAAAGCGTCTGTGAGTTGTATTTATACAGAGAAAGAAAAAGATAGGGCTTTGCGTTCAGATTATATGAAAAACTGGTCGTCCGCTCTAAACGAGGAAACCGATAGAACCGGTATATACCATATGTATTCATACGATCCATAGGTTATCCACATTTACTTACAGTCATTGTGGCGCCTCATCAGCGCACCACCAATTAGACACTATCTCAACATTGGACTCATTCCGAATCCATTCTCTTTTTTATTTTCCCATTCTTTCAATAATGAATCGAAGCTTTCATTGAAAGGCAGGCAAACACTCAAAGCGATTCACTGATGCCATCATTTCTCCGATCTCTTCCTTCTCTCTTCAGTCGTAGATTTTGAGTTAATCTCAAACTTTGAGACTCTGAGCCGTATATATAGTCTTCTGTTTGAAAAGCGAAGATCAACAACAAAGTACTCAAAGCAGAGAAAAACATTAAAATAAACAGTGAATTGGGTTGAGCTCCAGTTCACTTAGTTCTTAATAATTGTTCGCTCACACAGGAGAGGGAGAGAAAGAGAGAGAGGACAGATTTTCATTGAAGGCTTGCCATCAAATGGCATCACTAATGATTGCCACCAAAACCAATATCAATAATAATAATATATATGAAAGAGCTGCCAATTGATGCTAACAAACACCCAGTGCTTAAAAATTCAATACTTCACTTATCTTACATTACATATCACGAAACTCTTTCATTTAAATCATTAAACAAAAGAAAATTTCAGTTTTTATTATAATAAAAAAAAGATTTTCTTTTCAAATATATATTTAGTACTTCTTTTATGACTGACAGACGAGAAATGGATTGTTTTTCTCGTATTTATGATATCTGTGAATATCGATAAAAGTCTTTATATTGAAGTTTGTTTTGTTTTGGTTGTGGAAAACAGTTCCACTTATTCTGTTTTTTAGCGCCAAATGTCTTATCAGTTATCAGATATCCTAATCGTCAGCAGAAGACGAAGCGATTAATTTTTATATACAAACGATTATAGTTTAGAACTATTAGAACTCGATATGAACTGTAAGAGTGGTATCAAAATGAAAGTAAGCGTCAAAATACACGTTTGTTATCATATCGCGTGTTAACCATATATAAGTCTGTACAGAGATTGTCAGTTATGATTGGGTCGGTGTCCTGTGCTCTGTTGCGGCTTTGCAACTGCCAGTCCTGAGCAGATCCACCAAAACGCCAGTGCAATGCTAGTGAACTGCTTTTGGTCTTTCATCTAATGACCTGTCATTAACTAAGCTTTTCATATTCACTGCATATAAAAGCGTAAAAATTCTGCTAATTATGTCTCTCTTATTGAACTAAAAGCAAAGTATTTTTGATTGCACTATAAGTGCGTCTAATTTACTTAATTATAAGTGCATTTTGTTGTGCAAAACTCTGAACACCATATGACTGGATCTCAGTTTCATATTTGTTGCCAAAAATTGATTGATTATAAAACTCAATTGACTTTTGTTTACTTATTTTTATTGTCGTATTCAGTGGTCGAAAGCGAAGACCCAGTAATTCAGAGGACGACGTCATGGATGACTGTATGGCAGCAATGGTTTTGATGTCGCTATCGTGTAGTCCCAAATCGCCGCGACTTCCGGAATGTAAATACAATTATTGGCCATTAAATAACGCTTATTATAAGAATTGAATATTAAATTATAATACTATTGCAGTAATAATCTACAAGTGCACTTGGCCCGGATGTCTCTACCAGAGCGAGCACTGCCACCAAATAGAGAAACATGTCCGCACACAACATCTCGGGTTTGTCTTTAATTACTCGATAAAATACAATCAACTTTACTGACTATCCATCTGATCGCACATAAATTCTGAGCTCTTGGAGCGCTCGTAAAGATTAGAGTCAACCGTCCAGTCGACTGAGCACTCGATAGTATTGGCAAACAGTTGCCACAAATGCATCCATTCTTTTCTCTTAGACATCATATCTCAATAAGCTATAGATATGAGATAACTGTGCCGTCAATACAACAACAATATAGACATTAGAGCCAGGAAGAGTTTGTGAACATTGGCCAACACTCCTAGATAAGTAATGATTGTTCCCAGTGTTCCACCATTTCTCACAATCAAGTACTTTGATATAAACAGTAATTTGTCTGAAACTTAAAATCGATTCTAAAATAATTAATATTTTGTGACTTAAAACGAGTTAAACAATAATTGCAATCATTTGAGAGTTTCTTGTCTTATATATAATAAGGTTTGATATCTGTTCTCATGTCTAACAGTATTAGTCTTCTGTTTCGCTCTCTTATTGAATTGTTTCCATTATTTATGGCCAACAGTCAGAACTTCACAAGAATTTTGTTAGACTTTCAGCTGTATTGCAATGGATGTGTTGAAAACTAACGATCACTATATTAGGTACCGGTGCTTCAGAGACACTTATTTGGACCCCAAATGACACTTAATGTTAAAAAATTGAAATTTAGAATTGAATGCATTTTAATGAAGAATAATTATCGCAATAAACATTTAATTCAATTTCCTGTCATTAAATCCAAACTGAAATTTCATTGAATTATTAGAAAAGAAGAATTCCTTTTCGGCCATAAATTGTCCGATGATTACAATAATCTTATTGTAATAGTCTTCTGACAATTCATTTCTGGTCTCATTTTTGCTATAATTTTTTTAATCTTTGACTCAACAATCCTTTCTCTGATAAGTGAAGGGAAGGACAGCTGAATTCGGTTCCCAATTAATGCTATTATTTTCCAGTCTGTCATTACTTACAGATTAATAGTTTTATTTGTTTTTATGTCTTCAGTCGAACTGATCTCAACGACGAGAGTAGTGATCGCGAAGAGGAGTTCTACTATACGGAGATCGAAGTGGACGAGAACTCAGTGGGTTCGTCGTCATCCAACTCGTCGTCATCTCATTCTGTGCCGCAGTCACCATCGATTTCAAACGACGGTAGTCTGATCTCCGGCAGCCACAGTCCAACTCCATCGCCTCAAACGCACATATTCTTCGCCCAGTCGTGTTCGGCGCCCACTTTCAGTCACTTAGAAGATCACGAATATGAAAGACGGCGACAGAACTTTAGCTCTGATTTGGAGAACAAACTCAATAATGACATGAATTGTATGAATAGTTTGACGGCTTTCAACGCAATTAATGTTAATAATAACGGCATTTCCAACAATAAAATCACAAACAATTGTATTAATAATAATCTAAACAATAACCCCATTTCTGCCTTTAAAGGCAAACAGAAGTCATTACTGTCCACTCCGATCAACATTCCTGGTATTACAGGCCTTCCCACATATAGAGCGCATACATATGCAACCAGTGCTCCGCAAACATCCCTGCAGTCGCCGCGCGTTAATCACAAATATATGCGACTCAATAGCAATAATAATCGGGTCTCTAATGGCAGTAACGGGCAGCCATTTAGCCCCTCCATTGGCACAGCCATCGGCACTACAATACTCCAGTCGTCGCCAAACAAGAACTCGCCTTCAAAGCGAGGCAGAGGTGAGAGTCGGAAGTGCAGAAAAGTATACGGAATGGATAACAGGGAGTCGTGGTGTACCCAATGCAAGTGGAAGAAGGCCTGCACCCGCTTCGCCGACTGAACCCACACTCAGGCAAATCAAATGATTAATGAGTGAAGACTTGAATTGTGAGTCAAAATAGATTTTTTTGTCAAAATATACATTAAAACCGATGCAAACCTTCAGTTAATGTAAATTACAATAAATTTTTTCTTTGTTATCAAATTATGTATTATTATTAAAGAAGAGAAATTAAGTTTTCTTTTTTTGATGATTTTTCGCCATATATTATATATAATTTCAAATATCATATATGATTAGAATGATTATTATTATGAAATGATCGCTAATGTCTCCCAATCGTAAAAACTCTTATATTAAACGCATATAAAGTATAGTCAGTGTTCTCTATGAACTCCAGCAACGGATAACTCATCCCTAAAATCGATTCAATTTCAATGTTTTTATGATAAACAATGAATAATCAAAATTGTCTGAACAGTCCATCTATTCTGCGCTCGATTTCTATTTAATTGAAACAATTATGTTTTAACTCGAATTTATTGAACCAAAAAAAAAAATTGAATATTCCGGTCAAAAAAGGTCTGCTTGTTTAATAAAATCAAAATTCCAGGCATTTTTTACTCAGAATTGTATAAAAATTGAAAAAAAAGTTCTATATTTATGTAAATTTGATGCGAATATACGTTATAATGATTCGCAAAAAACTTACATAAAACTCATTTTAATATAAGTTTTTTCTGATGGTATTAATGGATTACGAACTGAATTATTATAATAATGAAACATTTTTTGGCCATTACTTTAGAAATGGATGAATTTGTAAACGATTTTGAGTTTTAACTCAAATGGAAAATAATATATTTACGAACCAATATTATTTGCAACACAAAAAATCTAATTATTATTATTATTATTCTCATTAACATTATTTTGTTGATTGACACAAACGAATGTCAAACAAATCTAAAAACTGTGTATAACTTACAAAAGTTAGATAACTGACTGACTGAACAACAAATTATATATTTAAAGACAAACCTATTGAACACAAAAATCATTTTTTAGTATTATAATTATTACCACTAGCTTTTTTATTTAAGTAAGAAAACAATTATATTTAAAAAAGTTCTTATACTAAATGAAAGCTTTATTTTCTCATTTAATTAAAAATTATGATACAAGTAATGTTATTAAAAACAAATAATTGTAATCTATTTGAAAGCCCCTAAATTCGCACACATATTATAATTAATGTTAATATTGATGTCGTTAATCATCGATTCGATTAATTGAAACAAATTGTTGTTATTGTCTTGTATTACATTATTTTTCATTCTAACAGAAGAGAATGTGCTTAGTGCTTTATTTCTGAGAAATTCCCAAAAACTTGTAGAATATTCTCCTTTTGTTGCTTTTAATCGAAAAGTGAGATATCGTTAAAACTTTTCAACAAATAAAACCATTTGTAATGACAGTAAAGCGTTTGGTCTAAAAAAAGACATTAAAACGCTTCTGACTGTCAATCGGAATCACTTGTCATTTGTCTGTCTTTTAAATTAGTTGTTTGTGTCTGAAGTCTTCAAACAAATTCTAAAGCGTTTTAGTATTTGAAGCAGAATTTAAATTGTATTTTTGTAGCACTTATTCTATAGATTTCAAAATTTTTTAACCAATGAATGGTTTCATTAATTATTTGTTTAATTAATAGTTATTCAAAAAAAAGTAAAACAAGAATTTGAATGACTTAACGGAATAGCGATGAAAGGACTCAGTTCTTTGAAAAGGATTCCTTTTGACTAATTTCAAAAAATATTTGAGAATATTCTGCGCCGACTTTGATGTCAAAGTCAGTGATTAACTCTTCTTATTATTCTTCTCTCATTAATAATTGTCTTTACATTTCTCAATGTCTTAATATTTTTGATCTAATGTTTTAATTAATTAACATTTCACAGCAATATTTAATTATTGACATTAAAGTACAATATAATCATCAAAAGAAAACAAAGAAAAAATTAAACAAAAAACCATTACATAAGACAAGACAACAGACACGCAATTATTATTAATATTAACATAACTGCCAAACAAATCATTCATTTTTATATAAAATATTATATTATTATTATTTGTATCTTATTTTTGTTTATTATGTTTATTATAATTATAATCATTTTTTTCTGTCGAATGTTATGAACGCATAATAAGTTATTTGCGATTTTGTGCTACAATTTTATTTCGACCTTTTTGTGTTTAATACAAATTTTTGTTTTATTATTAATTTAATCAATTGATTGAAAGAAATATTTAATTCATATTTTGAGAATTTTTGTAAAATTGTTGAGAAAATATTTACTGAGAAAAAGTTATTTGTAAAAAGTTGTTTAAAAATTATTGAAATATAAGTTTTTACATATTTTGATCATAAGTTCTGTTATTTTGTATATTTAATTATCATTAATATTATTAATTATAATTATTATAGAGATTCGCTTATTATTACGATCTGTAGATATAGTTATTATAATTGAAGACAATTGTCGTATTGTTCTCTTATTCTTATAAAAATAGTTATCACTGTTTTAGAAGACACGGAGAATATCTCTTTCAGTGATATTATTAGTGTCTTTATCTAAGTTTCAGTCGAGAACTATGTGTCAAAACTTTCTTTATTCTAAACATTTGTTTCGTTTATTCACTTTATTATTATTCATGTAATGATTACTTTATTTTTTTTCTTATTTTGCATAAAATTGAAAGAATAACAACGCATTCAAAACGGATTTTTCAAATTGTTTATTGAATTTCGCGAACAAACGGTTCTCGACTTTTAAATTAAACTCAAAAGTCATGAACTCTTCTCCAAAATTAATTTCACAGAAATTAAGAAAATGTTTTGCGAAAACACTCTTCCGACAGTTTTAATGATAATAGAATAATGACCAAGGTACTCCACACTATCTCAGGGAGCTCATTAAAATCAAAGTAAGGGTAGTACAAGAAAAATTGAGCATATTTATTTCCTTTCCTTAAACTTAATGTCAAAATTTCTCTGAATTTTTTTAAATAAATTAGAGCCTTCTCTAAACTATAACCCCGTTGGGTATCACTCAGAAAATATCAGACCATTTCAGAATTTTTCAAAAATAAATTTCAATTAAGCATTGAATAAATATTAGCCGAAAAGCTGTGTTAGCGTTAATTTAGAGGAAAGGATTTTTATTTCTCCAACAAATTAATGTCAAGTATTTTGATCTGAAGAGTGAGAGAACTCTGTTCTGAATGTAATTAAAAACTTATTACTTTATTTACTGAAAATAATTGTGATATTTATTCGCTTTCAAATCATTGCATTAAATGAATTAATTTTCGGCCTTTTATGCAAATTATTGTTTCTCATGAAAAAGTGATCAAAAAACAACGATTGTGTGCATAATAATAAGCGATGGCTTAATAACTCTTCTAAACTTTGTTCCAGAGATTTATTTTGGGCTCAAATAGAGAACAAATATTTATAGACCAGAAAGTAAACAAAACCCATTATAGAAACCACATTCTCCTCTTTTGATTACATAATGTTTTTGTTCAAAAATATTAGTCTTTAGCTTCAGAAATGAGAGGAAAACTTTTCGACTCCAGTGATGGAAGAAAATTGATCTAAAAATTATTCCTAACATTTCTTCTTTGTTCTGAACTCCCGATCCATAACTTACAGTAGTTTTTTGTTGTTTAACACAAACTGTTGTTCTCTATTAACGATTCAATCATTTTGTTCGACGTTTTATTTTTGTTTCTCTCGTTAGCCTCTAATCAGTCGTTTAACTTTGAATAAGATTTATATCAATTCGAGTCAACATTTGATTTATCACTCTTTTCATAACCCATGCAATAGATTTATGGGCTTTCAGTTGAAGAAAGAAAAAGTTCTGTCAAATATCGAAACATAATTAAAGTCGAAAACTTGACAATAAATTATAGGAATTCATCAAAAGCTGATTATGTATTGAAAGATGGCTTTGCTTTGATTTCATCGTTTGATTAATGTTCCAGATCCTTTCTCATTTAGAAATTGAACAAACTTTCAATCAATAGTTCACTAATTTTCAAATGCATTTTCATTACTTTTAAAAGAAAATTGAAAACTTAACGATAGGAATATTGAGTGCATACAAACTGACCATTTTGCAGGACATTGATAGTTACAAGTTGATTATGTCAATTCCATACTCTTATTACAAAAAAGGGCACATTTTGAATATCTCTGTTCTTCAGAGGTCACCAAGTTGCAAAACCCTAGGAGGACTTATACGAACTTCTGCTAGGGAGAGCCAAATCTCATAATTTTCCCTCTAAGGGAGGGGGCATTTTCCGAAAGCCTAAATAGGCAGAAAAGGCGTTTTTCTTCTCAAATAAGCTTATTTCCGGCTATTTTAAACGTTAATTAGTTTAATTAGGCTATAATTAGACCATTTTACAAGTTTAAAGGTTAAATTCCGTAAAATAAAGAAGAAAATGGCCAGAAGAAAGATGCAGATGACCAGAACCCCCATTTTGGCCAATTTGTTCTTAAATATATTTTTTTAAGGAGTATATTTCCGATAATTTTAAGAACAAACTTGCTTAATTCAGGTAATTTACCAAGTTTTAAGTAAAAAAATTCTTAAAATAACAGACAAAATGACGGGATTTTTGCCGCCATTACTAAAAATGGCAATTTTTGAGAAGGAGTTAGTCTCTCTAGGTTTTATGGGACAATTTTTTAAAACCTAGAGGGATAGATCACCAAATCGCAGACCTATGGAAATATTCCAGAAAATCTCCCTTGTGCATCCATAACTGATATTGTAAAATTATTCATTAGATGCAAAAAAGGCGGTCCTTATGGAGTGGTAGACTTATGTGTTTTGTGCGATTCAATGAAAAACAATTCAGTCACTCAGTACGTAATGTTTTCAATTTGTTGTTCGTATGAAGAGTCGATTGAAACAATTCATTGAAAAGAAATCAGATTCAGATTATGC
>JAQIWP010000642.1:0-21990 GCA_034695525.1 Euzetes globulus | reverse complement strand
TGTGAAAATACAAGTTGATATTTCTATTGTTGTTTCCCGAAATCAGTGTGATTGTGAAAATAAACAGATGTGAAATTAAGCCTATTCTTTAACATAGGTCCGTAAATGGGTCTGGGCACTAGTGTGAATTTAGACAGTTTGTGAAATTATAGAAGGTGATTTTAGACAGAGTTGAGTGTAATTGCAAAACATAGTCAAAATCATTATGTTTTTCGAAAATCTTGTTATTTATTAATTTATTTACAAGTTTAGAATTTTATTTATAGATCTTGGCTAACAACCATACAGTTTATTAATACTGTAGATATCAGATGCGCTCAGACCAACATTAGGACTGTGATCGTAGACCCTCTTTCCAGGTGCTATTGACTCCATGGTGATTCCACCATTCTTTGAGAAAGCTGTTGGTCCGTACAACATGATGGACTCGAAATCGAAGCCAGTCAATAGTCTGTTCTGATTGGGTTGGAGTAATGCAAACTGAGGTTTAGTATTTTCCTGAATGTTTTCCCAGTGAATTCTTAAATAATGGTCTCGGTCAGAACGATTTTGTTCATGGAAAAAGCCGATTGCATGAGTCAACTCGTGTGCAGCTGTTCTCAGATAATGGCATCCATTGCCGAGTGAAAGCATTTGTCTGCCACCAATTCTTCCAACCATTGAATAGCATCCCTGTCCAAGGAATAGGTGGACATAGTCGTGGTTTGCGGCTGTTCGCTGAGCAAACCTAATACAGGTTTTCGATGAAATGTGATTCATGGCTGCCTGGATGACATTTGTGTGAGCCGACAATGAGGCGTCTATTTCGTAGTAAACTACGTGGTTGGGCCATCGGTTCGCATCGTTCGGAATTGCATTTCGGTCACCCTTGAAGTCGATGCCCAACATATCGCCACCGAAAAGGTCCGGGTTTTCCATCGGATTCTTTCCATCTTCATTCACTAAATAAAAATTTTCAAATCATTACTTAAAGACATATCGAAAAATTTTGTAATAATTACCAGGGAATGAATTGAAACCCTCCAAAGTGCAACATAAAAACAAACAAATCAAAATTTTCATTTTGCTTGCTAAAAATTAGTTTAATAAACTAAAGCTTTAACATTAATTATTTGTATTTATATATAATTTGTGTTAAGCTAATAAGACTTATGGAAATAATAGCAAATGTTTTTCAAGATATGTCTAAAATATAATTTTTCACTACATTTACAAATTTTATTTAAGATAATTAAGGAAAGGATTAAGAGCAGAATAGCTACTAGCCACAATTTTTGTGAAATGACACTTCTTTAATCACTATAACCTTTTTATATTACCCCATGATCAGGAACATTGAAAATGTCATCTAATCTTAGCAAAATTCATTCACACATTTCATTAAAAATCAATGCTATAAATGTAGTGGTTATGGACTGACTTCCAATCTTGTTTAATCTAAAATGTGATGTTATTACATCACTGGGGGTCTTACATCATATGATTGTTTGTTATTATACAGGTCAAAGATCAATATCAAGTGAAAATAAACGATATATCAAGAAGTTTCATTTAATATCCATTGATTTTCAAACTTTAAGCTAAGAAAAAGCTATAGTGGCCAAGTTGGAAATTATTGGCCAATAGAAGCATGTATCATATTTAACATAGAAAATCAATAGAGTGACCAGATCTGATAGAAAAGTCTCTTCTAAATTTATAGCCTTCTATTGGGCAATAATTTCCAACTCGGCCACACAAATATTTTTAGCTTTTTCTTGGCTTAAAGTTTGAAAATCAATGGATACTAGATAAACAAAAAGCCTTTAAACATAGAGAGGAGTTGCAAGCTTAAGTACTTTAAACAATTTCAAAAGTTAGAATTCTACGCTATATCCAAAATCCAAAATGAATATTCTGGCACTTGCTTCATTTTCATTACCATATTTCATGTTAAAAATTTATAATAACTTGACCTGGTCATACTTATTATTAATAAGTATGACCAGGACACCTTTTAATATGATATCCTCTTTGTTGGCAATCTGTTGAATGTGCCACAACTATAACATTGAAATCCTACATTTGATGATAAAAGTAGAATAGGATTAAAAATATTCTTCATAATCATGAGTTGAATCGAATTTGTCAGCTGCAAGATAAGTTCTAGGTACAATTTTAACATGGGACACCAAGGAGTTGACTGAAAACTTTGAGATTTAGCCTCCGCATAGCCGATGGGACAATTTGCCCCACCCTTGAGTCTTCCTACTTGGTTACTCCTGAATTTCAAAATCATGAGTTTTCTCTAACAAACCAAAATGATTGTGAAATTTGTTAGATGATATGACTAGAGACAAGAATCATCAGGAATTATAATTAAGCCGATATGACTGAAAGTTCAAATTAAAGATGGTTTTATTTTTCCCCATATTCCTCATTTAACCATCATTTTTAGATAATTACCCATTTAATAAATTCAATGATTTTAATCCCGAAATAAGGCAAAATAAATTCAATTAAAAAAACTGGTAATTTATTGTAAATTTAAGCTAATTTTAAGAAAAATACCAATGAATTAAAAGTCAAAAATTAAAAATTTAAATCTGAAAAATGTTTAAATAAAAACAAAGATTTGAACCACTTTTGTAATAAACCTCACATAGGGTTTCATTTGTCAATATAAAGGGTTTTTTGAGTGAATAAATGATTTTATTCTATTTTATTACATTTTTATTTCTGATTTTACCGGACTTTTTTAACTCCCAATTCCTAACAGATTTAAGATGTTTATATTCCTGTTACTTCTGTCTCTAGATATGACTGATTTCAATGGCTTGTTTAATGTTCAATACAATGTTTAAAACAATCAAATGTTTCTAAACAATCAACTTGACCATCTGTTTTGTAGTTTAAGATATTTATTGTTTACATTTACTAGTGTTAAATGACTAGAAACTTAATAATTCTTTCTGAAGCAACAAGTTAAAAATGAATGTTAAAATGTCTTTTAAAGAAAGGTTTTTAACTTTATTTTTATTTAGTGATTTATCATGTTAGAATTTAATTAATTTGATATGAGTAAGGAACAAAAAATTATCATTTTTAAGATTTTTGCCTTAGGTCAAAATTATTTTTTTACAAAGATTAACAGAAGTTACAATACTTGTATACAATTGCCACAAATATCATTTTTTTACATTTTTAAAAATTTGATTTTAATTTATTTATGAAATGGTTGATTGATTTTATAGTATATAATAAATTTAAAGTTAGGCCACACATCCATAGAGTTTGTTAATACTATAGACATCAGATGAGCTCAGACCAACATTAGGACTGTGATCGTAGACGCTCTTTCCAGGTGTTATTGACTCCATGGTAATTTTACCATTCTTGGTGAAAGCGGTTGGTCCGTACAACATTATCGATTCGAAATCAAAGGCAGTTAATAGTCTGTTCTGATTGGGCTGTAATAATGCGAACTGAGGTTTAGTGTCCTCTTCAATGTTTTCCCAATGAATTCTGATATAGTTGTCTCGATCTTAGCGGTTCTGTTCGTGGTAGAATCCAATCGCATGCATCAACTCATGTGCCGCAGTTCTTACATATTGACACCCATTGCCCAAAGATAGCATCTGTCGGCCACCGATTCGGCCGACATTAGAGTAACAGCCCACACCATGAAATAAGTAAACATAGTTGGGAGTGGCAGAGGTTGCTGGCGCAAATTTAATGCATGTCTGCGATGAAATGTGATTCATAGCGGCATATATGACATTAGTGTAAGACGCCAATGACTGATCTATGGCGTAGTAGACAATTCCGCCCTCCCATCTCTGACTGTCATATGGAACAGCTTTGCGATTGTTCTTGAAGTCTATGTCAAGCATATCACCACCAAATAGTTCCTTGTTCTCCATCGGATTCTCTACATGGTCATTAACTATAGTTTGAAATTAAAATAAGTTTGATAACTTTTTTATACAAATTATAATTAATTATTAAATGATACCTGGAAAGGACTTGAAGCCCTGAAAAGTGCAAAGCACAAACAAAACAGCTATTGATTTCATTGTGTTTGAGATAATAACAACGAAAAATTATTTAATAAACTCAAAAATGACCATGTACTCGCTTTTATATATTTTGACTCAATAGTATAAAAGTTATGAAAATAATACCAAATGTTTTCCAAGATATGATTATAAAACTCGTGTCTTTTCGAGGCCAAACCAATGCTATTTTGTTGAACAGGATACCTTAAATCCAAGGTCCGTGATCCTAGGGGAGATATAGCAGGGAAATAAACTCATTTTCAGACCAAAATCTAGAGTGGATATATAGATAGGGTATATTACCGTATTACCTCCCATAGTGCAAGGGGTATAAATCGAAATTGAGGTTAGTGCCAGTATACCTCGAGGTAGACCGGCATGCCGGTATAAGTGAGGAAAAAGTCAGTAAATTCAAAGAATAATTACCAGTATTCATTATTGATTATTATTAATAATCGTAATCTACATTTCATTAGTGTCTTATCATTTATTTCGTAAAAATGTTAACAAATATAATGAAATTCATTGAATTTCGAATATATAATATATTTAGTCATTTATTCGGTTTATCTGAAAATATTTTTTTAATTAGAATTATTTTTTAAATCCTATTTGAAGTCAATTACATGAAAAATATTTTTTGAATTAAAGATTAAATTTCTGTTTGTATTCTTTTAAGATGTCTAATGTGACGGAAGCGCCGCCGCAGACAATCACAACCACCGGTCCATCACTATATTTGCCCTTATTTTTGTCAAACAACTGTCGGACATAACCGGTATATATGGCGGCCAACGATACCCCACAAGCCTTCAATCAGATCCTTAGTCATTAATTGGAAATATAAAAATAGTTTACCGGTTCCACAAGAATCCTGTGCTGATCAGCAAATCTAATGCAAGCGTCGACGGCAACCCTATCGTCCACCAAATGTGAGATTATAGGCGGTGCACTGCGATTATAGTCATCTGCCAACTGTTGGCATATCTTCAATGCTCCCAAACTTGTGGCCACACTTGTGATCGATGGAATCATAACTGGCTTAACAGGTGTTCCCTCTCTAACCGCTGCGTTTAGTGAGTTGGCTCCTGTTGTTTCCATCGCCAATATAGGAACAGAAGTCCATTTGTGTCGTCTCATGCCTTCAATTAGTCCAGAAATGAGTCCTCCGCCGCCACAACTGGCTATTATCATAGAGGGAATTGTATCCAATTGTTCGGCCATTTCATCAATTATTGTAGAATTGCCTGACCTTTGGATTCATTTATATGTTTGTAAAACTATTGTTAACTTAAATAATTACCAAACTATTGGGTCGTCGAATGGGTGAATCATAACACTGTTTTCTGATTCTTCAACTTCTTTGAGAGCCTTTTCATTTGCCTCATTGAAAACCTGACCAAAAACTTGAACGTCTGCGCCCTGTCTTTCGATCATATTTTTCATCAATTGAGAAGTGATTTTTGGCACAAAGACCCGACATTTTATGCCTAATAATCTGGCGGAAGTGGCTGCGGCCAGACCTGCATTACCCCCGGAGGCAGTGATAAATTCGTTGCATCCGCTGAGGGCCGCCTTAAATCAATTCAATATTTAATTAAAAATATTTTTTATATATAAAAATGACTTACTTGTTGACAAAGTCGACTGATCCCTCTCATTTTGAAGCTGCCACAGGGCTGGCAGTTTTCCAGTTTAAGGAATACCTTTCGAGGACACAATTCATTTAATTCTATACTTTCTATGAGAGGGGTCTTAACGAAGAGGTCATTTCCGCTATCATTTGAATGTATTTTCTTAGTCATAATGAATATAAAATGAAACTGGACTCATTAGACTTAAATTTAATAGTTAATCAATTGAACATAGAATTAGTAGAATGTAATGTCGTTCTCTTATCGCCTCAATTTGTTTGTATATCAGTCAACCAAAATGATAATCAAATAAAAAGTTTCTATTAGTTCTACTAGTATATCATATTATTGAAAATGAATTCAAAAAAGGTTTCATTTATTTTTATAATTGACGACAACTTTTTGTGTGAAGAATTTGAAGATTGAAAACTGTCCGAGATCTTTATGGAGTAGACACTGGCAGCCAATTTCAAAATTCCAGCTGTAAACCCCTAAGATTTGAACACATTTTTTACACTTTATAAATCCATAGTCTAGATGTTTTTTCATATTTGCATTCTGGTAAGTAATGCCTAAAATCCAATCAATAGGTTCGGTGTAAATGTATTTACAATCAAAATAGACGTCGTTTCGTATTATATGGCTTCCGTAGAACAGAATAGCGTCACAGCTTGCACAGTTATAGGACAGACCAGTTTCAAAGTTTGGATCGTATTTCTCAATTTGTCTGATATTTTCAATAAAATCGAGAGCAATGATTACATAATTTTCTCGCAATTGGTTTATGTCTTGGTCTTCGCGAAGTAGAAGAGATTTCAAACGATTTCTAAACCATTTCAAGACAAGTCTTCTTAAAAAGGGTTCGTTTGATTTCAGTCTGTATTCCATATATTGCCACAAATATAATTGTGTAAAAAACTCAGAGTTGGGAATGATCTTGGCTTTAGGCAGTACTTGAGTGCTCGCCTCCACTGCAGTAATTGCGTACCTTTTCATTAGAAAAGCGATTAAAACCGTAACACTCATTGACTCCATATTTCCGCTCATAATTAAAATGTTTTCATCTAATCAGACAATTTATAGATTTAATTATGAATCAAATGATTGAAAGTTAAATCAGACCATAGTTTTGAGCTTCACTTATGTATTGATAACATTGTTCGAAGACCAGTATTATTGGCCTCGAATAGTGTTCGTCCAAACTTATATGTTTGTAGTAAATACCAGAAATTTTCTCAGATATCTTATCGTTCCTTTTGGGTGTTAGCGTCAAAATTCTCATTATTTTCATTTCTTTGATAGTTGAATAATAAGGGAATAGTTCAAGAGTTCCCACAAAGACATTTTCATCGATGGCAATAGCTTTTGGAAGTGCTATCGCAGAAGAACTCATTGTTGTTAATAGTCGTTGAATTAATTTGAAAATCAGGTCAATAATAGTGAAGCGCATTACAAATGTTTGTTTATTCAATTGGGTTTCAGTCATTGCAATGCAAATCCTTACAAATAATTATATAAATTTGATTATTTTTCCAGGTTTAATAAGAATTTAGTTCTTATATATTTAAGAGCGAGTCCAAGGTTTAAATAAAGCAATAACTGAATCTTCTTGTTCAATTTTAAAGCCACTGAGAACTGCATGACTGGCCCTTTCGCTTAGACTTGTGATAAGTTCTAAGTCTTCGACATCTATCGGATTGAAACGTCTTTTCGAAACGGGTTCTAAAAATCATTCAATTATTTATTAATTTGAATTGAAATATAAATTAGAGAACCTTCGGGTAAGTTATCAGAAATAGCATTGGATGTAAGTATAAGTGGTTTCTTGATTTGGGCGACCCTTTTCTCATAAAGCCTAAGCCTTTCCTGCCATTCGCACTTATCAATGGGTCTGTCCATAGCTGTTATATCGATGAGTTTTTTGGCCAACTCTTTCTCGACTTCATTGCTTTGGGAGTTATTATTTTGAGAGTCAAGGCTGTTGTTCAACAAATCGGCAGTTGAGCCGATAGTCGGCCCACTATTTGTTTGCCAACAATTCGAGTCTGAATTGAAATGTAATCAGAGCTCAAAACTTATAATCGTTGATTGAAATAAGAAATACCTGAATCGCGGACTTTAGTGTGTGCGAGGAGACCAGTGGTTTCATTAACGCCTTGTCCTTCTTCGTTATTCCTAAGATGACAACAACAGGAAAATGCTTTTCCCATAATTTTATCGAAAAACAGTCGCATTTGATATGAGTTTAAGTTTTTGGTGGCTTAAGTAAAGAGAATTCATGAGAGTTTGAATTTTCCAACTTTTGTCTACAGAGTAAATCCCAGACAGTAATTGTTAACCTGTCCACTACTTGATAGAGCAGTTCATTCACCATTTAATAGAACTTAGACTAAGGACTTGCACTTTTCTAAGGGGTTTACTTAGACTAACTTTAACTAATCTTATCAGTTGTTTCAGTGTTTTCCGGTTATTAAAAGTGATTTTTGCAACTTTAAATGTGCTTGATTAATTATCAAACTTAAACATTTTGGAGCCTCGGTTTGGCCGTTCACTGACTATTCAATTCTCAGTCGATATGCAAACAATAGTTGAAAGTTGTTTTGAAGTCAGTCTTCACTGCAATACAATGCCTCTGACTTTCTATCATTGATTTGATGCAAACGATTGACTCTTTGTTTTTGTTTTTAATACAATTAATTTTGGATCAATTTCCGTGAAATGTCCACAAAACAGTCCAAGAAATTCAAAGTTCCGCTGAAACGCAAACAAACAGATATTTGTTGTGAAACATTAGAGAAAAAAAGTGACAAACCAGAAGTGAAGCCATCCATTGCCAACAAAGACAAGACAACTGCAGACAAATCATCCATTGTAGACATTGACCACAAAACTGAAGACTTTAAGTCTCCTCTTAGAGAGGACACGACGGAAGACACATCTGAGGCGTTGAGAGGAGACGATGGTGGGACACAAGTGGTTAGTTTTGTCCAAACTGAAGACACAGTACGTGAAGTGTTTGTCTTTGTTTCGGCAAATGGCCAACAGATGTGTATTCCTAACAAATTGATTGACACGATGTCTAAAAAGTTCCGTTCAGTAGAAGACACAGACTCTGATTCATACAAATCGGACGATCAATTGGTTCCAGAGGTTGGCTTCAATTGATGTGATTCTTGTATTTAATTGAATTTCATTTCTGACACCAGATATCCAACGACCAAATGATTAAAGAAATGCTTGAAAATGAAGAGTTCATCACCGAATTGGCCGAAGACTTCTAAGAGAAGACAATTTGTTGACAAATCTGTTAAATATTTGACACTATTTTTTGACTCTTATTTAAAACCGAAAGCTTTTGAATGAAAGTTAATGTAAATAATTTGAATAAATTTAATGATTGATTAAATAAATTGATAAATTAATTCTGAAATAAACACTAATTTGTAGTCAAATTTAATCATTAAATAAATATCAAATAGTTTTGTAAAACAATCGATTAATATATAATTTTAATATGTTTTGAATGTTTTAAATTCAAATTTTGCTTAACCTTTGAATTATTCAGCAATCAATCATTTCTTGTAAAATATTCTGACATTGAATTTCTGCAAATAAATTATTTAATTAAATAATTAGTTTTTCAGTCAAAGAACACATTTTCTAAAATAACTTTTAATTGCAATTATTTTTAATTTATTTGTTAATTACTATAATTAATAGGAAAAAATAGTTAGGAATTATGCCAAAAAAAAAATAAATACATTAAGTAAGGAATCAATTATTACAAGTTAAACTATCAAGTTAGTTGAGGAATGGACTGGTACGTCAGCATTAATGTATCAATCATGAATTGAAAAGTACCAAGGTCCTGGATTACTTGAACCAATCCTTGAAATGTAAGACAAGCACGGAATCATAGAATACTGGTTTTTTCAGTTTAGCCTTCGGTGGAGAAATACAATTCAGTTTGCAAGTAGTTTTGAATCACTGTTTGATTATCGGACAGACATACAGTTGTGGAGTGGCATCAATTGGTTTGTCCTTCGCCTTATTGTCATTTAATGATTTGTATCCAATTAATAGCTATCTTATCAAATATTTGCTGTCAATGAAGGAAAAATCATTTATTCTGTCAAAACTTTTGAGTCAATCTAATCTTTAGATGAAATTAAACAGAAAACGCGATAAACGTTTTAATTTTAACATTTGATAAACATTTTGGAAATTTATATAAAGTTATAAAAATTGTTTTTATTTATTAAAAGTGACTTTTGTTAGATTTGGTTCATTTGTTGCTAACAAATGTCGAATAATCTGATTTCCGGCTTTGAAATTCGTAGACATAAGAGTTTGCACAAGAATTTCATAAATCGTTTCGATGCCTATTCTAAAGACTTGACTGTCAACGGAGTCTTAGCCAGGGATGAGCTGTGGCAGAAGGAAGTGCCTAATCCAGTAAGAAAGCTGATTTTTGTTTATCTTTTAATCATAACTTCTTAAATACAAAATATTTGTTACATAATAAAATTTATATTACTATACATTAATATAAGGTTCATCCTGTACTTTTATTATTGAATATTGATTTCTATTGAAAGTCCTCATGGATTGAATTCATTTTGTTTCAAACTCTTCTGTCATTGATTTTAGTTTCAGTTGAAAACATTGAGAATAAAAAGTAAATTCTGATTCAGGATATAAATTATTATTTTAATTATTATTGGTATAAATTAGTTGATATTCAATATAGCTATTAGTTTATATTTGAAATAATAAAATAAGTAAACTGTTTCTAATTGTTTTCTTTTTTAAAACATTTTCATATAACGTTTTCATATAAAGTTTTAGTTATGACCTAGCTAAAAAGATATCCGTCTATTTCAAAATGGTTTTATTTAAATTTCAGTGCTTCCTTGTTTTGGTTGATTAGTTCAATTCAACCTAAAACCTAGAATCTTGACAAATATCTAAAAGAAATTCATTCAATTTACTATATTTTTAATATTATTATTATTATTAATAGTAAACATTTTTTTATTAATTCAAATGATTAAATTGTTCTGTTGCAATTAAAATCAATATTTGATCACAAAAGCTTTTGAGATAAAACCAAGGGTCGCCAAGGTCCGAGACCTAAGGGGAGGGTATAAGAGTAGGGTAAAATGGCCGACTTTTTCTCAAACCTAAGGGAAAGGTAATTTTCAAAAATGACGACCGGAAATACCACCAGAAACGGCCATTTTGTTCTTTATTCCTGCCTAAATTCATTTAAATTAAGCTTAATTTAGTTTAAATTGTCTTAAATTCTACTTAAATACAGTATAATCGGTAAAATTACCGAAAATGGCTGACAAAATGGCCCAAATTAAGGAAAAAAAATTGCCTCCGGGCGAAGATTCAGTGAATGTTTGTTTCCCTGCGTTTTTTCCTTACAATTTTTTTTCAAGCCTCAGAAGGGAGTATTTTGACAAATTCTCGACCTCAAGGAATATGCATACTATCCTCTCCCCTAAGCCGACCCCTGGATAAAATGCATTTTCTTAATGCAGTTACTTGAATTTATCAAGCATATAAAAGACCTTTCCAGTAGCATTCAGTTAATAATGTCATTTTATGTTGAATAAATAACATTAATCACTATATGTTGGCAAATTTATTTTAAATTTCAAGTTTTATTCATTAACATCATGGCTAAACTGATGAAATATTTGAAAAGCAATTGTTTGAAACTAGTCTTTTATTCGATTTGTTTGGGAATGTGCTTGTATCAAAACTACCAAATATGTGATTTGTATTTTTCATACAAAACGGTGACGTCTATTAGTTACGGAAATTTTTCCCAAATATCTTTACCGGCGATTACCCTATGTATCGACAAAAGGTATTTATTGAGACCTCAATATTTGCAAGAATACAAAGGTATTGACTTTGAAAGCGTATTAAGAAAACGAATTCATTTTTACTCGTTTCTTAATAATTTCACTATAAGACAACAGTTTCAGGTCTATTATTCCCCAGAAGAGATATTTGGAAATAGTTGCCAAGTTTTGTCATCAAATAATAAGAATCGATTGGAAGGACAACATATCCCTTGCCAAGATCTATCACCAATCCATCGGTCAACAGATTTTTATAAAATGTGTTTCACATTCTTCTCTCAAACCGAAGACGAATCGGACGAAAAATACTTTACTTATAATTTGGTGGCTTTTAGAGACTTTTCAATTGAATTGTTTAATATCACTATTTTGAATGATAACATTTCAACCGTTCAACTATACCTTCACTCGAGAAAGGAAAAGCTCAAAACCGTCTACAAACAACAGTATGTTGTTTTCAATCGATTTCCTTCATATTTTTCATTACTCAGATATCAGAGAATTATACGAAAGTCTTTGGAATATCCCTACGAAACAAATTGTTTCGATTATCATAAAAGAGGTTATTTCTCCAGATATGACTGCATTGGAAAGTGCAGAATTGAAATGATTAAGAAAGCCTTCAATAGTTCACTGCCAGGAAACTTTTTGGAGTATAACAAGTCGCTGGATTTGAAACCAATGGAAATATTTAGTAAATTTTATCGAAATCCAGAGATGGACTGGCTTATTGGCAAGCAATGTATGGAAATGTGTGGCACTCATACTGAGTGTCAAATGGAATCCTATCGATTGGAAAAGCGTGTCAGTGATTATGAATGGCCTACTTTTACAATCTTTGTTTACCCTCCCTATGCTCCCGATCTGACCCATAGTCAGTTACCTAAGCTCTCGTTCGAGGAGTTTGTCTCATATGTCGGTTCTTTGATTGGTCTTTGGTTTGGGTTTTCAATAGTAATGTTTTTTAATATTTTTAATGTTTTGGTCAAATTTTGTCAGAAATTCTATAAAATTAATTACAAATCTAAAGTAATTTTCAAAAACGGAGCTCATCTTAATATTATTCAATTGAATCTTAGTCATAAAGTTTTGGAACAAAGAAATACAGAAATGAATACTAATTGACTGACGTCTTGTTTTTGAACTGATATGCGTAAAGGGAGGTCCAAACCTCAATTGATTCAAAAAGTAGTCTTTCTCAAAGATTTGAACATTTTTATCATAAATTATTTTAGCCATTAGATTAACTGACCTTGTGTATAAGTTGTAACGAACCAATGCAATTTTATTTGTTTAAATTAAATTTATGTAGTTTACCCAAATGTAGTCAAACAATCTTCTTTAATATTGAAGACCTTTCAAGTATTTAAATGAGATTAATTTATTTTGCATTGATTAAATTAATCGACCGAGTCGTGAATTAATGTTCTTGTACATATGTCAACATATATCAATATATTTGATTAATTTCATATTTAAATGTATTTCCAATTAAATCATTTCGGAAATATTTATTATATGTTATGCAAAAATATTTTCATTTGAAATTATTATTGACCTAATATAGTGTTTACGCAACTAATTTGCAAGTCACAAGATGTACCAAGCTTTACGAACATTTTTTGAAATGTTCAATCTCGGATAACTATTCAGTCAAAGAATATTAAACAAAATGAAAGAATTGATTATTAGATATTTAAAATCAAATTTTATTAATTTGATTTTCTATACTTTATGCCTAGGTCTATTCTTGTATCAAAATTACCAAATATTTTATATGTATTTCTCTTATAAAACGGTCAATTCGATTGGATATGGCAATTTTTCGTTCCTTACATTGCCGGCAGTGACTATATGTGTGGAGAAACATTATCTCTTAAGAAATGAATATAAAAAGGGTTCAACATTTTTGAATTATAAATTCAAACAAACGGAGAGCAACCGAAGTGACGGACAGCTCTTTGATCCGCAGCTCTATCAATATTTGAATAATTTTACGATTAAACAACAGTTTGCTTATTTTTATTCTTACCGAGAAGTTTTTGGAAACAGCTGTCGAGTACTCAGACCTTTATCTTATAACTTGTCGACAGAGATTTACATCGAATGCGATTCCTTATCGAATGTGTTTCAGTCAATGGATTACTACAGAGTCTGTTATACATTTCAATTGCAAACAGAGGGAGAGTCCGATGAAAAGTACATGACTTCAAACGAAATCATCGCTAATGACTACTCAACGGAATTGTTCAATATCTCAATGGCTTTGGACACAATTCCTGATGTCACTGTCACTATTCATTCACGAAAGGATAAACCTTTAAATCAATACAAATATGTGGATCCATTGACTTTCAGCAGAAGTTCAAGTAAATATTCGTTTGTAATTTACCATACAACTATAAGTAAATCACTGGAAAGCCCATATGAATCAAACTGTTATGATTACCGAAAATATGGCCACTTTTCGAGGAATGACTGCATAAATAAGTGCAGAATAAAGCATTTGAGTAAAAAATTTGGTGCCTTCCCGGGCAACTTTTTGGTATATGATAACCAATCGGATCAAAAAATTATTGAACCCTATCACAGATTCATGAAAGACCCAGAACTTGATGGAGAAATTGGAAAGATTTGTCTGGATCTGTGCAAGACTCATAATGAATGTGATTTAGAGATCATTACTGCGGCTAAATTTGAAGCTCGATATGATTGGAGCAGGTTTTCAATTTTCGTATTTCCTCCTTTAGTTCCAGATATGATTTACAGTCAGTCACCGAAACTAATATTTGAGGAGTTTTTCTCTTATATCGGTTCTTTGATTGGCCTCTGGTTTGGATTCTCTATAATCATGTTTTCAAAAGTTTTGAATTCAGTGGTCATATTTTTTAATAGATATAATCAAGTACAGTTTAAACCAAATATATTTATCAATCACAATAGGATAAATCAAAACTTGTGTGCAAATCGTGTTCAAACTTCGAGTCTTAACATGATTTACGGAAACAGAAATAAACGGTTAGGAAACAGAGATAATTGTTCTCTCTATTGCTGATCTCCTAAATTTATATTTTGCATGTTAATTAAAATATAATTAGACTATATAAATGTTTTGTACAAATTGTTTTATTATTTAATTAATCGTGTTTAATATTTAACATAAATTGGTATTAAATGTGTTTAATTATTTATGTTTTTAAAGTTCATTAAATTTAATTGATTTGAGAAATTTAATCATCTTTTCAAAAGTCAATCACTTTATTTGTGTCGTTTTCATTTCAATAGTCCAAATTGGTTTACAAAGAAAGCCGTAAATAAAATACTATCCATCAAATAGTGTCTATAAAAAAGTATCTCATTTTTTATTTTCATTTCAGAGTTTGCAAACAGAATATGGCGTTAAAATTATATATAATTTGATGTCAATTCATATAATAAGTATTAGCCACCACTGGTTAAAACACTGATGACCAATAGTGGGTATTTCGTTTTCCCCCGTAAACTGAAAATACCGCCTACTCCCATGATCCCTTCCCCGTATTCCCAGCAACACTTTTTACAAAAGACCCTCTGAATTTTTTTTATTGACCATCTGTAGAGAAAAATTGCCATTAAAGTTCGATAGAATAACCCAATCCTCAAAAATTGCTAGCTCACCTGAAAAATTGTGATCTCTGGGTGAAAATGACATTTAGATTTATTCCTTATTAAAGTTAACATTTTTTTAATATTCAAACGTTCTATGACTTCTTTATAAGTAATATCCATTAGTTTTATTTCAAATGATGTCAACCTTTACCCAACAGATCTTATTTCGAAATACTTGTATAATTTGATTGACATATCAAACAGCGCATGAATAATATATGGGCTTGTTACATTAAACCAGCCTTACTTTGATTATTTTCATAGCCAAGATTAAAATAATAAAATTCCTTAATAAAGTGTCCTTATGTCAATCCATAAACCTGATGAATATTTGAATAATAAATGTAATGGCTGTGTTTTCTTTTGATGCACTACGGAAATATAGAGGTTAACAAATATTTAACCCGTACCAGTTACTCAATAAATCAATAGAAGTTTACTCTTGCCACATTTTAGATATTTCAAAGTAAAGGTTAATTCAAATTTAAAATGATTGAACGCGTTATCACTAAATTGATGTCAAGTTATATTAAATTGATATTTTACTCTTTATGTCTTGGTTTGTTTTTGTATCAAAATTATCAAATATTTCACATGTATTTCTCTTATAAAACTATTAACTCGATTGATTATGGCAGTTTTTCATTCATATCACTGCCTGCAGTGACAATATGTATAGAGAAACAACATCTTGTAAGAGATAAGTACACGAATCTTTCGACAGATTTCAATCGGGAGACGAGTGAAAGTCTTAGAATCTTGAATAACTTATCAATCAAACAGCAGTTTGCTTATTTTTATTCCTACCAAGAAGTTTTTGGTAACAGTTGTCGTGTATTACGACCTTTACCATACAATTTATCGACAGAAATGCACATTAATTGTGATTCCCTGTCATCTGTGCTTCAATCGATAGATTACTACAGAATGTGTTTTACATTTTTGTCGCAAACAAAAGAAGAATCTGACGATAATTATATCACTTCAAACGCAATCGTCTTTAATGACTATTCATTAGAAATATTTAATATCACAATAAATTTGGAGTCAATCCCTGAGGCTCTGGTTTTTATTCACTCACGAAAGCAAAAACTTTTGAATGAATTCAAATTCACGAATCCATTGATCTTCAGTAGGAATTTGACCAAGTTTTCTTATATTTATTATCAGAAAACTACCAGTAAATCACTGGAGAGACCGTATGAGACCGAATGCTATGATTACAGAAGAAATGGTCATTTCTCTAGGAATGACTGCATCGATAAGTGCAGAATCGATAACTTGAAAGACAAATTCGGAAGCTTTCCCGGAAACTATCTGGCTTATGATAACACTTCTAACCTAACAATTGTTGAATCATTCTTTAAATTCATATATGATCCGGACGTTGATAGAAAAGTTGGAATTACTTGCCTGGATGAATGCAAAACACGAACTGAATGTGTTATGGAATATTTTACTCTAACGAAATTTGTCGCTAAATATGACTGGGACAAATTTTCAATTTTAATATTTCCTCCTTTAATTCCGGATCTTACATACAGTCAGTCCCCAAAACTGATTTTCGAAGAATTTGTCTCATATGTCGGTTCTTTGATTGGTCTCTGGTTTGGTTTCTCTATAATTATGCTCTCCAATGTTATTGATTCAGTAATCCTATATTTTAAAAGATTTTATCAAGCTCATTTCAACAATCGATTCTTCATCAAACAAAATAGAGTGACACAAATCAATCAAATTTTATACGCAAGACGATTCCTTACTTTGAAACGTAACATCTATAATATTAGAACAAAACAAACTAGAACAAACGATAATCGAAATTGAAATACACAGAATTGGTTTTTCAAATTCTGAATTCATTTTAAATTATTATTGATTGACTAAAAAGCATTTATTTATTTTCAATTCAAATTCGTTCGATAATAGAACCATTTTAAATTTTATCGTACTAACTTGTTGCTTTTAAAATTTAAGACTTAATTTAGAAACTATTAAAGTAGTTTTCTTTTATAACTTCGATTTTCTTAATAAATTATTTCATTATCAGGAGAAAGAAGAAACTATTTTTATATATGGCGTCAACTCTAAGGAACAAGTCTTCAGTTTACGACTAAGAACTAAACCCTTTGTTGAAGAAAAGAGTCATCAAATTATTGCCATTCAATATAGTTATCAAATATTCTTAGATTATGGAAGTGGCGACCAATACATATGTGATGAAACCGGAATCTCTTATAAAATAACCGATATTAAGAACGAATATAAATTCCCGGGTCTTTTGTTAGAAATATTGGAGCCCTTCCAGAGATGGAGAATCAAATTCAACGGATTCTTATTCGACAAAAATAAAGAAAAGGTTTTTTTAAGACTCAGAATGTTATGGCTTTCGAATGCAGAAGTCTTTGACTATAGAACCGATTGTGACAATAATTATCTGACAAAACAAACCGATGGATTCGTTTTGTCAATCGATGATATATTTGAAAACAGATATGTCGGTTGCGGTCAATTGAAAGGTGTTTTACAGTTGGACAACAACAGCGAAGAAGAGATCTTTCTGTGGGGATCGCGCTCTAAGGCAACCAATAATATACCGACCAATGAATTCAAGAGAAATTATGAAAAATCTATTTTCATGGCATACTCGGAGGTAAGCCTTAGTTTCAAATTATCGTGGTAACTCAAAAAAAAGTTCTTCAAAGAAAGGAATAGCTTTCGAGGTAATCAAAATAACTTCAAAACATAATGAAAAATCGTGAGTCCTTGGATCTTGTTAAAACAAAATTGAAGTAAATGTATAATTTTGAGTTTAGTTTGTATTATGGTTGGGGTTTGGCGTCACACGGAACCGTTTTTCCTATTCAGGACTTGAAGTCTGTTCAACAGACAACTGATGACATCTCAAAAACAGTTCCAAATTGTTTTAAATTGAAAATTAATAACAAATTTTTAAATGTCGATAATGTCATTTTACGTCACAATGGGATTTATGTTTTGAAAATCAATGGCCACAAGTCTTGTGGTCTTTTAATTGAAGATAAACTGCTTTTCAGTCAGTTTAAGCCGATTGCGGTAAATGTCAATTTAGTCGACTTATTCAAAGTTCAAGAATCCGATGAAATAGTCCTTAGTTTTGAAAATAGGAACGCCTCTAAAGAGATTATTACCGGAGGAAAGGGATCATCACTGAGTCTACTGAAGCGATTGAGTCAATTCAAAGAAATGGTTGATTTCATAGTTCCGAATGGTTTCGTCGTCACAACAAATGCTTATCAAATGCTTTTGCAAGAAAACCCGAATCTGAATAAATCTATCAATAAATTGCAGTCAATTTCCTGGTAAGTATTCATCTCTCATTCCTAAACTTGTATAATAATTAAAAATAACCTTAATCATTTTAGGTCACAAAACAGAGAAACCTTTCAAAAGGAATGCGATATTGTTATGAATATGTTCTCAGAAATCGAAATCCCATTTCAAGTGAAGACTGCCATCAGAGACGTACTCAAAAACTTTGACAAAAATGGCAATTATGACGATATTTTAGTGGCGGTCCGTTCATCTGCCTGTGGCGAAGACTCCGAGGATATGTCAGCCGCAGGACAGATGACCACATATTTGGGTGTCAAAGGACTGCACAATATCTGTGAATCTGTGATGAAATGCTGGTCATCGCAATTCAATGTGATTGCCGTGGAATATAAACGTGGTTACGGACAGGTCATCAATACGCCAATGGCTGTAGTCGTACAGGAAATGATAGACTGCGATGTGGCCGGAGTTATGTTTACCTGCGATCCCATTAATGGAATGCCCAATAAAATCACAATTAATGCAAATTATGGAATCGGAGAAGTATTTTACTCTTGAAAATCACATTAAATGAAATAAATGAGTGAATCTACTCCTTAGAGCGTTGTATCGGCTTCTATAAATCCGGATAATATCAGTCTTCTGGTTGATATGGAATCAAATTCATTGGACAGTAAAAGAAGTGTCGAATCCATTGAGAAAATGATTATCGGCGCCAAAGAATCTGCGATTAAAATAAATAAAAATATCGGTTCCGGAACTGAAATTGAATCAAATGCTTCCGTTGCCGACAAATGTTGCTTGAGTGAAGAGGAAGTCCGCAATTTGGGTGAAATTGGTCTCAAAATTCAATATTATTTTGGTTCTGCTCGCGATATAGAGTGGGGTCTCAAAGACGGCATTTATTATTTGTTTCAATCCCGACCTGTCACTCATCTTAACTCAAATAGTGAATGGGAATTAAGCCATGAATTGGATACGGGACATCTTGATGAAACAGAGTATCTTACTAGGGCTAATCTGGGAGAAGTAACTCCGGGAGCTCTGTGTCCGCTCACTATTACAGCGATATGGCGAACAATGTGGCTCCAAATATCAGTAATTTCTATGACTTATCAACTTTTAAGTATTAATATAAGATTTGATAGCAAATTGCACTAGATCCTTTGGGTTATAAATATAACCCGTACCGAAAGCAGACCCAGTCATGCAGTATTTACAACTACACGGCCTTCTTCTCATTGAAAGATGTAAGTCATTACTATTACTAATAACTGGATTATTGTTACCATCACTAAAAGTCAATCATCATTTAATTTGATTGAAGGCCTCATTCTTTGAGTTCGCACCAGAAGAACACGAAAGCACTTTACAGAAGGCACTGGTTTTGGCCGCTTTCGGTCATTCGGTAGATGACAAACAGCTGAAAGCGGACACATTCGAGAGAAATGGAAGCCCAACACTTAAATTGAAAATTTCTAAACAGAAGGATGTCATCAAATGTTTGATGACAGCCAAGAAAAGTCTTCATTCAACTATTAAAAGATATGAAAACTTGGATCTCTTGAAAGACAAAGACTTCGATGATTCAAAACAAATGTTTGAAGTTCTTTCCAAACACTTATACTTAATGGCAGAGGTTTGTGTCATTTGTTAAACTATGAGTTTTATGCCCCCCTCCCTATGCCGACATTCCTCTTGATGAATTAATGGATAAAGATGAATTTGAGAAAACTGTTAAAAAACACAATTATTGATTAATTTTGCGTCTGTTATAGATAAGGAGTAATATCAGAACTATTACCGAGTTACATTATATATTGATCCTTATATTATTTTTGCAGTGCTTAAAAGTTCATATCGAGGTTTCGAGCAAATCCGGACTTGCTAATTTGATATTACTCATGATTTTATCAAAGGGAAATCTTGGTATTATATAAGTCAAACTCTAATTTATGAATTTTCAATTTGAATTCTTGTATTCAGACGTAAAAACAAATAGCAATTTATTGACTGATTTCGCAAATATGTTGTCCTCTACTGGCAATAGTATAGTCAGTGCAGACGTTCCCAAATCTATTCGACAATTGGCAGAATCTATTGAAAATCCGGAAGCCTTTCAAAAAATGAGTGTCGAGGAAGCGGTAGAGTGGCTCCAAAACAATGAGGAAGAGTCTGGAAAACGATATAAAGAATTTATAAAAAAACATGGTTTTAGAGGATATAAAGAATGGGATGTTATGTCAGAGACTTGGAGTGACAACAAAACTCTTTTAGTGACAACACTTCAGAATATGTTTCCATTGAAACAAACTATAAATGAAAATTCTGTCAATTCAGTGGATGTGATCACAAGAATACAGACTCCGCTCTCCAGAATTCAAAAATATATGCTGAAAAAGTGGGTATTACCCGCCTGTCACAGTGGAGTAGCACTCAGGGAAGAGTCAAAATCGTTTGATATAAAGTGCGTCAATAAGTTCAAGCACCTTTTTCGTGAAATGGGAAAAATGATGTGCTATAGGGAGGGCAGAATTCCAGAACCGGATCTGATTTACTTCTTAACGTTATATGAATTGAAGGTTTTGACTGAATTTCGGGACCAAAAGATTGTTATGAAAGCTAAACAACGAAAGAGAAATTACCCAAAACTTGATCAATGCATTTATGAGGAAATGTCTGTCGGACCCGATATTAAGCCAAGGAATGTAAGTTTACAAAAAAACGCAGTTATTTAAATATTTTTTAAAAGTTATCCAGTAAAAGGTCTGCTAAAATCAAGTACTTAAATGGACCAAATTCTCTGTTAACCGGCACTCCTGTTAGCACTGGTAGTGTCACAGCCAGAGTTTGTGTGGCTAAGCGCTTTGATGAAGCCAAAAACATACAGGTTATCTATTTTGAACATTTTATAGCTTTGAATATCTTGGATAATAATTGCTTTTATTTTGTTTTTATAATTAAATATCTTATTGTTATAGCAAGGTGATATATTAGTCACTTACAGCACAGACATCTGTTGGAGTCCTTATTTACCGATAATTAGTGGAATAATAACAGAAATCGGAGGATTGGTATCTCATGGAGCTGTTATTGCCCGTGAATATGGAATTCCCTGTTTAGTGGGTGTGGAGAGTGCCTGTGAAGTACTGCACAGTGGAGAGACAATTTTGCTGGACGCTGATAATTCCCAGATAGTTTTAATGAGAACTGCAAATTATTGACAAAATTGACGATTCTGTTTAATTAAAAAATACTTATTAAATAACATGATCACTTAAATAAAGTAAACTTAATTTAGTCGAAATTGCTTGGAATTATTTTAAAATTTCTTTTTTCAGGAATGAAATTAAATCTTGAATTTCCAACTCTGCTTCAAAATGTTTTACTGTAATCAAGATAAATTATCAAGTAAGATTTAGTACTTAGTAATGATTATAACAATTATTTGTTCACATTTCATCAATTACAAGAAGC